>JBAHVR010000155.1:95000-117500 GCA_036898135.1 Oncomelania hupensis
AGAGAGAGAGAGAGAGAGAGAGAGAGAGAGAGAGAGAGAGAGAGAGAGAGAGAGAGAGAGAGACAGAGTTTGTATAACACATATTTGTGAACTATCTTCTTAATGGACCAGAAGGATCATTTGACTTCCGGGAGAATTAACTGCATAAAATTATTTTAAACAATGTAAATGAATCGAATGAAAATTGTATTTACCAAAACCAAAATAGTCTTACATTTTAAGAAGGTAGGGGTTGTCACTTTAACCTGAATTATACTTACCAACCATATTAACGGAACAAGAGAAAACAATCATGTTAGTTCAATCAGAAAACTGCTTTAAGAAGCTTTGTTTGGGGGACAGTACGTAAAATGCTCAACATGTCAGCTCTAATGGCCTTTCTTAAGTGGAGGGTTCGTGTAGGTTCCAAAACTGTTTATCAAGGTTCGTAAATCGCGAACCTAGGTTCCTTTTTTGTCCAACAGTTTCAGCAATCTACGCTCGGAATCTAAGAACCTCGAAACCTCCATGAACCTTCTGATTAAGACAGGCCAATAGAAATGTGAAGGTTTTGAGTCTACATGCAAAAGCAGAAGGTTTTTAGCGCCTTGAACTAGGCTTTTCAGTCTTTCGCAAATAAATATAGTTTATGTAATTTTTTATTCCTGAAGAAAAGTGTCTGTTACACGTTTGTAATTATTTTTTTTAATCAATTGTTGATTCAGCCTCGATGCTTGAATCTTGATAAGTGTAACTCAGATTCGTTTATCCACGCAACCTGTTCACTCAGCAACAAGGCAGGAGTCGCATGAAGTTTTCCAACTTTATTCAGCATACATCAACAACTGCATATTAGATCGCTCAATCGCTTTTTCCACTCTTTTCGCTCTCTCAAGACGACACAGTGCACCGCTGATATAGTCCTTCTATAATGGAGAGAAAGTTCGAACATTCCAGCGTGACGCCATAACAGCCAATCAGAAATAAAACTCGTCACCGGAACTATGCACTGTCTTACGTCATATAACTTTATTTAGGTTAGAAGAATCTCTTAACTATTACTAGATTAAATGCTTCGATCGATAGTAAACAAGTAATCCTAGAAAATTCTCCAATAATATCGACCAACGAGAATTATCAACATTATACAAAGCTTCTTCCAACAACAAAGCAAAATCAAATCAAAGGTAAACACACTCTGTTATTGCAGGCTTTGCAAAACAAAACGACTGGATCTATCGTGCGCGTCTCAAACGTAACAGTGTCAATGGGAAAAAAGTTCTTGTTCAAAAAGGGATTAAGTTATTTCAGGTGCAACAATATTAGACTGTTTTCCCTGACTGAATCAACTAAATATTGCTTTGCTTTTTTATTTGCATATTTGCGAAGTTTTGCATCAATTTATAAAGTTTAAAATTTTTTGTGAAGAACTGTACCCTTTTGGGTTTTGGGTTTCTCCGTGCCGCAAAAAACAATCTTTGTTTGATATTGTTCTTGCTGTTGTCTTTCTGGTTTTTATAGGACTAGGGCCAGGTTCCTGATCCAATAGTTTGGTTTTTCTCGCTAGGTCTCTTTTGTCTAGTTTTCCTCTGCACATTTTGTGCCAGCATGCTTGGTTCAATGTCAGTGTTTCTTCTAGCTTCTGGCTACTTTCTGTTAACTTTGCCCTGGGACCATTGAATGGGCTATTAATATCCTCGAAAGCTTGAAGGCTGTCTGCAATGTACTTATAATAGCCTGCCCCACGCTTTGAGGGTTTTGTGAATGATTCAGGAGCTGGCTTTTAGCATCATATGCTTAATGTTCAGTCCACATACTATCATTATATGCTGGAGTATTCAAACATTTTATTTTCCCTACTGACTTCATGGCTGTGGTCTGTCTTTAGAACACCTTAAAAAGATAGGGTTTGGGGGATTATGATAGAGGTGTGTGTGTGTGGGAGGGGGAGGGGTCTCGATTTAGAAATTGTATTGTATCTTTTACAGTTGAACATACTACTTGGACATTTTATATTGTGTGCGCGTGTGCATGTGTGGGAGGTTGGACGGGTAGTGGTGTTAACAACAAAATGGATAGCTTGCATCATAATAGGAGGCTCTATGCCAACTCCAAGAGCTATTTTCAGATTCAATATGTACAACATAGATTAGTGAAGAACTGAACCTACGTCATTCAAATATTATAAATAAATTAATTAATTAATTAATTAATTAATTAAAATAACGACTGCAACTTTTTATGTAAAACGGTGTGTCAAAACGTAAACCCTGAGTTTACTGAAATAATAGGCTCAATGATGAGCATACAAACAACACACAAGCCCAGTCCACGCTGATTATCATTATGAAGCAGAGAGGATAGGGCTCGGACGCTATTTTGTATGTAAGCTGTGCTGCGGCAGCTGTACAAATAATCCTGGACTGCTGCAAGCTTGTATGACTGAGAGAGAGAGAGAGAGAGAGAGAGAGAGAGAGAGAGAGAGACAGAGAGAGAGACAGAGAGAGAGACAGAGACAGAGAGACAGAGACAGAGAGAGACAGAGAGGGAGATAATTACAGAAGGACCGAGACAAAACAAAAGCCAAAAGACAGACAAAAATGGTAAGATACACCCATTGCCTTCAGACCAAGATGGCGTTTTTCTCACGCGTTTGTCTCGTCCATTCATTTTTCCTCTGCTCCATCTGACGATGTACCGCAGCTTAATTCTATAGCTTTCCCTGACAGCTTAGCCCAGTGGGTAGAAAAAGCAACCCAGCTTGTCTCAGGCGTTGCTGGTTCGATTGCGTGTTACCCCCAAGTAGGTTCTGAAAAGGAGACCTGAAACGTTGTGTGGACATCACAAGAACGTAATCAAGTCTCGCTTGGTGGAAAGAACTGGAGTTGTCAAACAAAATTGTTTTCATATTTTTCAAACCCAAACTATACAACTAGTATTGGCTTTCTAATTGCGCCGGTTAGTGGGATTCGATCGAAGTTGCACAACGCACTATACTCGTCTCTTTCCATCAAAGCGAATGAAAGGGCGCATGGTCTGACGTCCGTACAACTGAGCATAATCCTGGGCAGCCAGGGATGGGGGAGAAGGACCTAAGTGCAATTGCTGGGGTGTGTTCTTGTCACCGGCACTCACCCGTCTAGGACATGAGCGTCAGGATCTTTAATGATGGAATGTATGCGACACAGACTAGACCTCGGTTTATACTCTCATCTGTATTGTATTGTATTGTATTGTATTGTATTGTATGTATTGAATGTATTGAATTGTATTGTATTGTATTGTCATAGTTTAAGGATGATAATGGCAATGATAACTAACTTATGAAACACCCCATCTTACGTGTGCTTTTATAAAGCAGCGCAAAGTACTTACTAATGAAATGAAGCGGTTCGACGTTTTCGGTCTAAGCGAATTGAACGTGCAGAGAAGAGCAGAGGAGCTATCTAGGTCAGGCTGGCCATCCCTGAAAGACAATATCGGGATGGCTTCGATCTTCCACAAGCCTCGCACACCCTCATGCCTTCCAGACCATCAGGGGCCCAGTGGGGGCGAGTTCCTTCAAATGAGGCCGATAGAGTAAGGTTTGGAATGTTATTTATTTCATTGTTGTTTTATTTAAAAACTAAATTATGTTGTGTTATGCTATGCTTACGTTTCTTTTGTTTCCTGTACACCCTAAAAGGGGGTGAGCAATGGGACAGTCCAAAGCTGTTTGATGTCAGAATGCTTTCTTAAATAAAGGCAAAAAGGGTTTTTAATGCTGTTCAGACGATCTGCCGAAATATGTTCATTGAAACTTGTAAAAGGACAACACAATGTTGATGCAATAATTGCAGTGAACTTTAAAAAGAAATCTTAACTTTTCCTCATCTTGAGTAGTAAAACTTTGTCTCCTTCGCGCGCGAATTCGAGCAGTCGGAGTGTCCACAGCATGAAGAAGAAGAAGAAGAAGAAGAAGAACAACAACAACAACAACAACAACAACAACAACAACAACAACAACAACAACAACAACAACGACGACGACGACGACGATTTAGGAGGAGGAAAAAGATAGAGTCAGACAGTGATTTCAGATACTCAGTATCTCTACGTGCCAGTTAGAACCTTTCCTTTGCTGGCTTGGTCCAATTCCCGTCCCCAGCATTTTATTCTGTTTTTCTCTAACTGTGTGGATGTGGATGTGTGGATGTGTGTGTGTGGATGTGTGTGTGTGTGTGTGTGTGAGAGAGAGAGAGAGAGAGAGAGATCGGTTGGGGGTTTCGTTGGGTTAGAACGAACGTTTTTTTTAACGATAATCGTTGATAGTGAAGGGTTTTGTTTGCCTTTGCATCCTATCACAAAGCCAGCGTCTTGTATTTGGCAGGTGTTGGAGCAACTAAGCGCCAATCATTGTTCATCACTGGAACAATTGTTATACAACTGAATTCTAGAAAGAAATATCGCCTTCAGTGTGTTCAGAATTATCCAGCAGAAAATCTTGTGTGCAATATTATACAGTTTGTCAATCAGCAGCCTTAATTCTGGGTAGGCCTACTATAAACCTCAGACCTCTCCTAGGTCACCCCTCCCTGAGTCCCTCCTCCTTCAAACCTCCAGTTTCATTCCCTCTCTCCCCCTCCCTTCCTATCTCTCTCTCTCTCTCTCTCTCTCTCTCTCTCTCTCTCTCTCTCTCTCTCTCTCTCTCTCTCTCTCTCTCTCTCTCTCTCTCTCTCTCTCTCTCTAGCTGTGGCTTCGGGGTGAATGTTGTCCCTCTAGGGTCCGCTTCATTCCCCTCTTCACGGTTTTCGTTTTGACAGCAGACGACTCTTCTCCGATTTCTGGCCTAACTCAAACAAATCTCCCATGCTTGTTCTGCACTTTTCATTTCTCGCTTGAAAGCCGTTCAGAACCGGGAACAGCCCGAGGCTTCAATTGTCTCATAGTAATTCTTTTTGTCATTCAGTTTCGTGCACTGTGTGATAGTTTACGATACTTTAGACTTGTACTTGTGATATTAGTAGTAGTAGTAGTAATAGTAGTGGTGGTGGTGGTGGTGGTGGTAGTAGTAGTAGTAGTAGTAGTAGTAGTAGTAGTAGTAGTAGTAGTAGTAGTAGTAGTAGTAGTAATGGAAAGTACGTGAAGAGCAGGTAGAAGAAAATCATTGGTATTTAAATGTTTTACTGCATCTTATGAATTAATAAATGTTGTAATTTCACTTTGTAAACTGGCACTACATTTGAAGTGGTTTAGTAGGTGTAACAGGAGGGAAAGGAGAAAGAAGTAATGGAAGTAGTGGTGGTGGTTGTGAGAAGGAGGAGGAAAAGAAGAAGAGTAAGAAGAGGTAAAGACAAGAAGAACCGGAATATATAAATATACCTGTTATCATTACTGTGTTTTTTTTTCTGTTGACATTTCGAGGCCGGTCGATGATGGGTATAGGACTAAAACAGTTTGAGAGAGAGAGAGTGAGAGAGAGAGAGAGAGAGGAAGAGAGAGAGAGAGGGAGGGAGAGAGAGAGGAAGAGAGAAAGAGAGAATGTGTGTGTATTTGTGGGTGGGTGTGCTTGTGTGTGGGGGGGTGTGTGTGTGTGCGTGTATGCGTATAAAATGCTGAAAGTCGGTGAATGATAAGCCAGAAACAGCGGCAGCCCAAAGTCTTTTAAACATAAAAAAACCAGATCGACAAAATAACGGAAATTGTCGCCATGGGCAGATACGCGAGGTTTTTTTAAGTTAATTCTAAAATCGTCAAAAACTGCCTGCACAACAATCCTTTTGTGGAAGAGTATTTTGAAAGTGTCGCCCCCCCCCCCCTTCCCCACCATCCCCCACCTCCTCCCCCCAAAATCCTCATTGGCTATAAGGCTTCTAAAGATGTCTTTCTTTACTCTGACCGCTGGAGTCGATGCGTGTGGCATTATGATGACAGAAGAAATCATCTGAAGACACAACTCCATGCCCAGCCGCAGATCGAAAAAGCATGAAACCCGGTGCAAGCGAAAGAAAAACAGACCGCGCGGTGGAACATTCGCCTGAGGGGGAGGTCGTTGTCGCTGGCTGCCGGTGGAGAGAGGGGGTGGGACGGGGCGTGGCTACCACGCGCGATGTATGACGGGACGGGAAATCCGCTAAAGCAAGTATGGAGACCGGTCGGTGCCGACATTTGGAAAAGCGCTGACGTGGAAACGATCACTTCACGTCACTTCTCTTGTCATTTTCCGTTTAGCAAGATTTGTCTGCATGTCGTCGTGGTACCCTATGATAACTTAATGTCCACTATGACTATAGCGTTTAACACCTTCTATTACTCGTCAGCGTAAATTAGTAACCCACATAACCCATTCAATCAGTGCGTCGAGGTTGATCATGTTCTGTTTTAACAGTCGATTGGTTCCTTCCTCATTTTATTTATTTTTTATTCTTTTTTTTTTCCATTTCAACAGAAATATTTCCTCCATATAGGGACGCCGATATCTCAGTTCAACTTCAAAACCTTTTTTCATTTTAGTTTTTATTATTCTAACATTGTGTTTTACGACGCTTAGCATCTCATTGTCATGTAATTAATTTTGTTACGGTGGTTGGAAAAATTACTAATATACTTACATTCAGAGAGTACACTCATTTGCTCAATTTCTACACTTTGGTAAGTCGTTTCTGTCATTTCTGTCACCATGTAAACCCCCTAGATAAATCTTCTATTCGTCGTAAGCCATATGATGCGATGTGTCAGCTTTATTTTGTATTATACGTCATTTTTGGTAGTTTTTTTGGTTGTTGTTGTTATAAGTGCACTGCACCCTTTTGTGAATATTGAGATTTAATTGATATTTGGCAATGCACACGTAACCTTTCTGGTCACTTGTTCACTTCTACCTTTGCTAGCAAATTCAGTTCTTACTATAATTGAAACTTCCAATTATATTACAGTAGTAGTCTACTATTATGCTTACCTATTACTATTAGTCATGAAACCGCAACCTTTATTGATATCTTATTTTATTTTCCTTTGCTAATTGCTGCTGCTGTGTCCACCACCATCATCTTCATCACATGATGCATGCCTGCACGACTCTTGTAAGGTGATCAGGGCAAGAGGTTGATCCCTTCGGTCAAAGTGCATCAATCAAATTCACTTAAATACAGCTGACGAAATGTTCAGCCGATTTTTCTGTCAGAATCGTGTTGGCCCGAGTTGAGATGTAGCTGATGTCTTTGACATTTAGTCAAGTTTTTCGGGATAATATTATAATTCAGCGCTGTAATCGTGTCTTTTGTGTGGAAACGTTCATGCGCTTAATACATTTTTACTCAGGGTGTTCAATTCTTCTGTTTTCAGACTTAAAAGAAAACAAAACTCTATATCTCCGTCTGTCTCTGTCTGTTTCTCCCGGTATCTGTTTGTCTGTCCCTGTCTTTCCATCTCTGTCCGCCCCCGCACCTCTCTCTCTCTCTCTCTCTCTCTCTCTCTCTCTCTCTCTCTCTCTCTCTCTCTCTCTCTCTCTCTCTCTCTCTCTTTTTCACATCCTTTTGTCTGCCTTTGGCCCATTTTCCCGCTGCCAAATTCTTGTATAAAATCGCAAGTCCATATTAACTCGAATAGGATTTTACTTTAATGGAATATTAGCCAGTTGTGTTAAGTATTTATTGTATACATGTGTATGATTAATTTAAATAAAACCCCCGTAGGGGTGCCGGGGGTTTCAGTATAAATAGTATCCCCACTTTCTGGAAATTTAGTGCTTTAAATTCCCACTGTCGCTGTCTTTCTCATTTGCTCTTTTTCAGTCCTGCTCTGTTCTATCAATCTGCTATACTATCTTCTTCTTCGCTAGACCAGTCACCTACCTTTTTTCTTGAAACCTCTTCCGGGACGGACAAGACTCCTTGTTTGTGTAAGAGGTCTGTTGGATCAGCTTGGGAATATTGGACGCTTTCTGCCAGGTGGTCACTAGGGCTTCCTATGATGTTATTATTTAGCAATGTAGGCATTTTATATGTATATGTTTTGTTGATAATTTATAATTATGTTTGTATTCTATTTTGTTTTTGTAAACGGAAGTTCGATAAATTAGAGTGCAGCCTCAGCGTCCCCTGCGTGGGATGTCTTTATTGTAAAGTGACTGGCTGGTGGAGGGCATTCAGTTTTCCCACTAGGGTTGTTTCAGAAGATCTTTTATGCGGATTGGGGGTTGTCCGGTCCTGATTTGGCTCGGAAGAGTCCGCTGGACCTAAAGCAACAATTATGTAATGTAATGTAATTTAAATAAATCTTATTCAACCTTTTGTTGTTTGCTGTGACTAATTTTCTTTTCACGTAAGTGATTTTAAACTAGAATTATTGTTTTGAAAAGACGTTAAGTGATGTTTATTGTTCTTGTTCTTGTTTTTTTGTTTTTGTTCTCCTTCTTGTTGTTGTTGTTCTTCTTCTTATTGTTCGACCACCGCGGTAGCTCAAGTGGTAGAGCGTTTGCCTGGCACACCGATGCCCTTGGTGGGCGATATAAAATGTGGCCATTTTCACTGTCCATTTAGCAGTATGATTGCTCTGGTGGTTCAGTGTTGATTTAGGTCCCTACCCCTCTTTCCCTGGGATGGTTATCCCCGTCTGCCATATCGCCAATGGTGGGTGCAGACGTTAAACCTCAATGTTCCCACACTTTCTTCTTCTTCTTCTTCTTCTTCTTCTTCTTCTTCTTCTTCTTCTTCTTCTTCTTCTTCTTCTTCTTCTTCTCATCCTCCTATTCCTCCTCCTCCTTCTTCCTCTTCTTCTTCTTCTTCTTCTTCTTCTTCTTCTTCTTCTTCTTCTTCTTCTTCTTCTTCTTCTTCTTCTTCTTCTTCTTCTCAACCTCTTCTTCTTCTTCTTCTTCTTCCTTCCTTCCTCCTCCTCCTCCTCCTCCTTCTTCTTCTTCTTCTTCTTCTTCTTCTTCTGCTACTTCTTCTCCTTCTTCTTGGTAGGCTAATTATCTGTTTACATGGTGTCTGTGAAGTGTGTCCTCAATAAACACCTCTCTGTATTTCACTCACATTTGGCCTCTTTCTCACTCCTTACTCCCAAGAAGTGTTTAGCAGAAATTTCCCACCCCTTTCTGAAGTGTGTGCATGTGTGGGGTGAGAGATTGAGGAGTGGGGGCGTACTGTGTGCATGTGTTATGTAATGTGTGGATGAAGACGGTGTGGCTGTAGTGTGCCTGTGTGTAAAATGCCTGTGTGTAAACTGCGTGTGTTGCTTTCTCTCACTTCTAACCTTCCAAGAAATGTGCGTCTGCCTATGTGTGTGTGCGTGTGTGTAAATAAAGGATGGAAAGAGAGAGCGAGAGAGAGAGAGGAGGGAGATAAAGGGAGGGAGTGAAGAAGAAGAAGAAGAAGAAGAAGAAGAAGAAGAAGAAGAAGAAGAAGAAGAAGAAGAAGAAAAAGATTAAGATAAAGATGATGGTGATGATGAAGGCCGCAATAATTACTAAAATACAAACCCCGCCCCGGCTGTTACTACCATTACGACATTCACTGGAAATTATACTATATTACTATTGAATTATAATTACTTTAAACAATTGGCCTTTGAAGAGTCACACTCGACGCGCTGTTTGTTTCTTTTTTTTCCAAAATAGCTGTTGGATCGTTAGTTTACCACATCAACGATTTTCCCATATAATTGCTACATTATAAATGCAGCTGTATCCGCGTGTTCCTGCACAACCTTTACTTGATCCTGATTCGGCTCATTGCAGTCGCTCGACGCCATAAAACAATGATTAACTAACTTACTAAATAATTAACTAACTAGCCTTTCAACTTCTCAGCCCACTAAAGGAATTGTCTCTGTAGGCCAGGTTTTATCTTCTTTCTTCAAGCAGTTTTACCACATGACAACCTTCTTAAGGTACCAGTTTTATTCCTGTGTATGCATTTAAACCCTGCTATGCCAGAACAAGTAGAAGCGGTGACAATTACTACAACATTACTGTGACCAAAAAAAAAATGCATGGCTGTACGAATAATTCTGTGAATCGATGGCAGCGTGTTTGCTTTTCCTGAGTTCTCTATGGAAACTTCAGACCGCCGACAATGGAAGCTGGCCTCCAGCAATTCGTCTGAAATTGCTAGCTCTACGGTGTGAAAATAAGTCTTTAATGGTCGGTGATGCTTGTGACGGGGTATGTTGGATCTTGCCGACTCCTTAATCCTGGTTGTCACTGTTAAAGTGTTTTGTTTGTTTTCGTTGTTGTTGGCACATTACTCTGGAGTACGTAACGGCGGTTGAAGTAGCCTACGAAATCATATGTATGCAAAGTATTATGGACATTGAAAAAATATATACAGAGGGTTCTGTTTTTGAAACAGGTGAAGCAGGATCAGCGTTTGTAATACCGGATTTTAATATATGAGAATTATATTATTTAGGTAAAGGATTTTTATTTTTACTGCTGACTTAATTGCTATATTAATTGCTCTTGATAAAATCTCACATTCATCTATGAGTATAGGTAGTATTGTTATATCTGTAGATTCTATGTCTGCTTTACAGGTATTGAATTCAAACTCTCATGGTGAAAGAAATGAAATTAGTTTAGAAATTAAAAATATTATTCATGGTTTGATAATTAATGGTACCCAGGTGGACCTTTGCTGGATTCCATCAAATTGTAGATTACTTATAATGATTGGGCTGATTGTGCTGAAAAGCGTGGTGCTCCAAATATTAACTCACAGGCAATAACAATGCCGTTATTTTCTAAGGAAATATAAACCTCGATGGAAAATAAATTTATGAAAGCAATTAAATTTCATCGGAGTTATGATAAACATTGTGAAATCACAAGATCAGTTTTAAGCTTGACACATAGAATAATACCAAACTCAATTAAACAAAATATTGTAAAATTGTGAACAACATATGTAGTAAAACTGTATCTTTGAAGCATGTATTACTTGAATACAATCATATTCGTCCTTCTTTGCCAACAGATTTACAAACTATGAGTTCTATTGATAACATATGTTTTGATGTGAGCGCTAGGTTAGCAAAAGCTTTCATCGATTGTCCAGTAGCTCGATTTATATTTTGATTATTTAAAAAATAAATTAGTATTTTATAATTTTAAATTTCACGTGGTATGTGTGCGCTTGCGTGCGAAAATGCGTGCGAGTGTGCGTCTTATCATTTGGATGAAGAAGGCGTTAATAAAACAACCAACCAACCATTACTCAGGAGCGACCCGGCAGGCTTGCACTGCCATTTATTTTTGTGAGTAGTGTTTAATTAAAGCCTTTAACAGGACATAAACATTTGCTACATTGAATTGAATTCTTCAGTTCTGTATGGAGACTTTAAACATAACAATTAAGTGATAAAGGCATAGGCCTACAAGCATTTGCTCAGTTGTCTGGGCGTTAGACGATGCGCCCAAAGGCTGCAAGTGGGCCTTTTTCGGGATTGAGTTAGATCCTTTATCGGCCAGCACGTTGAGCAGCTCTGGAGCCGGAAAAGCGCGCTCTATATAAACCCATTAAATAAATCATTTCGTTTTTGTAGCATAGTGTTAAATATTTTGGGGAGAGTAGACACAAGCGGGCCTATTCAGAAGAATAAAAGCAATAAGTTATGCAGATGATTAGGAACTCCGGCCATTTTGGCTTGACTACAAACCTGACTACCAGTAGACAACACTTGATCGTACAATCGACCGGTATAAAGATAGGATCTCTATGATGCAATACCCATTTAGTACTACAGCTAATACCACTACGGTTTGCAATAGTAGGTCCTGGGAATGTGAGGGATCAGGGAGGCGGGGTATTTAGGACAATCTCTAGAATCAACACGGGACGGTAGTTTTCTTCTGTCAGACATGGCTAACATCCTGGGGTGGTATTCATGACCGTTGGTTAAGGCTTAACCAATGTTGGTAAAATTAACGACGTTGGTTAAGCTGGAAATTTTAAATTCATGAGGCCTTAGCAGAGTTAACGACGGTTGCTAACCATGGTTATTTTAACGGAGGGGGCACCACCCGATAACCAATGGAACACTGGTTAAAAATGGCGGCCATCGTTTGGTGGCAACTTCGACAGAGACGAGCTCCGAGGAGAGAGAGAGTATTTCGCGACAGAAGTAATCCACTTGACAAATTTGATGATGTGGAACTGGTATCAAAATTTCGTTTTCGTCGGCATGATATCATCACGTTAACGAACGCGGTAGACAGACTGAAACTGTGTGATCGGCAAGGCGTTTTGTCACCACTTTTACATGTGTGTCTCACTCTTTGTTTTTATGCCTCTGGCACCTTTAATAATCTGTCATATTAATAAAACGGGTTAATATTATTATTATTAAAATATTGTTGTTGGATTTTGACTGGTGATGTGTAGGCTTATTGTGTATCTGTATAGTTTATACTCGTAGGGTAATGCAACCCTACGAAATAAAGACAACATTTCAAGTTCCAAACTACCCAGAAACGGCAGAAATTGACACCTCAGTCTAAAAACAAAATGTAGGCCTAACATTACAAACTACAAAGTGATCAAAAGTGATTTTTCTCCTTTCACCCCAACAAAAAGCTCGCTCTCCTTGCTCACTATGATATCCAGCATGCTGTCGGTAGGCTTGCTAATCACGCCACCATTGCCAGACTTTAATCGTGCGGCTGCACGATTCCGATGGGTTATAGGCCTTTTTTGTTGACGAAAGAAGGAAAACAGCTGCTTAAATTATGCCCCCTTACGGATATTCCCGCACAGCCCAAAAATAGCCTTGGTTAAGTAACAATGCGTGGACACTCGCTCATGAATAGCGATCTGCTAAACGATGGTTAACGATACCATTGTTGGTTACAAAACCAATGTTGGTAACGTTAACCATCGCCTATAATTTAACTGGCCATGAATTCCACCCCTGAGCCCTGCATGATTAACCAAGTTGGTTATTTATACTATCGCTCAGATTTCTAGTTTAGAGTGGAATTACCCATACGCTGGAAAAGGTATAAGCTGTTATATGTCTTATCTTCTTCTTCTCCTCCTCCTTTATCTCATCCTCATCCTCCTAAACCTCCTTCTTCTCCTTGTCGCGAAACGATCAGACACACGTACAGGCGCAGGCACTCACATATAAACATACACCCACACAAGCGCTCCTGATCGGCCGGACGTCCTTCAGTCGCTAAAACGAGAAAACATTACATGGTTATTGCTTTAGGTCCAGCGGACTCTTCCGAGCCAAATCATCACCAGAGATCCGCATAATCCGCATAAAAGATCTGACGAAACAACCCTAGTGGTAGCACTGAAGGCAATCTACCAGCCGGTCACTTTACAATAAAGACATCCCACGCAGGGGACGCTGAGGCTATACTCTATATTTATCGAACCCCCGTTTACAAAAAACAAAATAGAATACAAACATCATTATACAATATCAACAATACATACATATAAAATGCCTACATTGCTAAATAATAACATCATAGGAAGCCCCAGTGACCATTTGGCAGAAAGCGTCCAATATTCCCAAGCTGATCCAACAGACCTCATACACAAATGAGGAGTCTTGTCCCGGAAGAGTTTTCAAGGAAAAAGGTAGGTGACTGGTCTAGCGAAGAAGAAGATAGTATAGTAGATTGATAGAACAGAGTAGGAATGAGAAAGAACACAGGAGAAAGATAGCAACAGTGGGAATTTAACGCACTAAATTTCCAGAAAGTGGGGATACTATTTATACTGAAACCCCCGGCACCACCACGGGGGGAAAACGAAAAAAGAAAGGACGTACAAAAAACGTACAACATGTAACAAATGACAAAAGATTTATGGTCACAATTCCAATCACACTTTATTCATACAACTAAACCAACATTCACTGACACACGCTAAACTCAGTAAAAGTGGTGGAATGAAAAACAATGAAATAGCATCAACGTGAGAATAGAGAAAGTCAACGTCACATGGAGGAGGGTGAAGGAAAGGGAACAGACAGTGGATGGGATCGACTACACCTGGTGGGAGAGATGATGAGGTTCGATCCGGATCCACGTGGTAAGATGATCGGAACTTGCCGCTTGCCCGGAAACCTTACCACTTCCGGTAACAAATGTCACGCACGTGGTAAGGAAAGAAGACCCACGCAGGTTGGTCCTCACTAAGACGATGACGATGACTTGGACGAAGACAGGCGACCACGTAGAAACCACAATGAAGAGCAGAGGTGAAGTAAGTGAAGTGAAGAAAGGTATTGTAAGCCTGCAACAGTTAATGCATACCCCCGTTGGGGTGCCGGGGGTTTCAGTATAAATAGTATCCCCACTTTCTGGAAATTTAGTGCTTTAAATTCCCACTGTCGCTGTCATTCTCATTTGCTCTTTCTCATTCCTGCTCTGTTCTATCAATCTGCTATACTATCTTCTTCTTCGCTAGACCAGTCACCTACCTCTTTTCTTGAAAACTCTTCCGGTACAAGACTCCTTATTTGGGTATGAGGTCTGTTGGATCATCTTGGGAATATTGGACGCTTTCTGCCAGGTGCCAAGTCTGGCAAGCAGCTCCGTGGGCAACCATGAGAGTGTACAACATCAGCCCTAAAATTATTGAAGTCATCAAAAGCCTGTATGGCAAGGCTAGCAGTGCAGTCCTCCATAACAGCACCATCGGAAACTGGTTCAGAAAAACAATCGGTGTGCGTCAAGGATGCCTACTCTCGCCAACAATCTTCAACATCTTCCTAGAGCACATCATGTCAGATGCCCTTGCAGATCACGAAGGCACAGTCAGCATAGGGGGTAGAGCAATCTCCAACCTCCGTTTTGCGGATGACATTGGATTGGCTGGAGGGGATCAAGAACTTGAACAGCTGGTACAGAGGCTTGACACCACCTCCAGAGCCTATGGGATGGAAATAAGTGCAGAGAAGACCAAAATGATGACCAACATCACCAATGGCATCAACACGGACATCAAAGTCCAAGGCCAATCCCTCAACATAGTGCATAGCTTCAAATATTTAGGAGCCATTGTATCAGACAATGGGTCCCGACAGGAAGTCCTCTCCAGGATCGCACAAACAACTGCTGCCCTGACAAGGTTGAAGCTTTGGAAAGACAGGACCATTAGTCTACATTCCAATGTAAGACTGCTGCGCTCTCTTGCCATCTACATCTTCATATACGCTTGCGAAACATGGACTCTCATAGCAGATCTACAACGAAGAATACAAAGCATGGAGATGAGGTGCTACAGAAGACTTCTGGGCACTTCTTATACCCAGCACATCACCAACGACGAATTCCATCACGCAAGCCATTGGACAACACGATGACCTGCACACAGTGGTGAAGAAACGGAAACTCCGTATGGGTATGGGCACGTCACCAGATCATGTCTTGCAAAGACCATCCTGCAAGGCACAGTTCAAGGAGGTAGAAGAAGAGGGAGACAGAAAAAGAGGAGGGATGACAGCATTCGAGAATGGACTGGTTTGACACTGAGCGAAGCCATCAGGGTTGCTGAGGACAGAGAAAGGTGGATGTACGATCATCTGTGGTGCCCCTACGACCTCCGAGTTATGGGATAGGATAGGATAAGAAGGTTACCTGTTTGAGGAAGAGTGATGACAAGCGACTTGGTCCATGATGTAGGCCTCTCCCCATTCTGCTTGACCTTGTTACAGATAATGGTGAGAGCGTCAATCATCGCTTCTCCTCCTGCTTGAAGCAATTCTGCGGGTATGTTGTCCACTCCCGCTGACTTTCCTTTCTTCAGCGATTATACCACTGCCTCAAGTTCTTCTCGGAAAATTGGGGTATTTCTTCTTCTTCTCTGTTCTGGGGGCATGTTAGGACTGATGGGTCTCCGTTTGGTGTAAATTTAAAGGTCAGAGAAGTACCCTGTCCATCTATCCAAGACTTCTTGTTCTTTTGTAAGGCATATATGCCAGACTTGCTTTGGATCATTAAAGACCTTGAGCTGTTTAACATTTGTCAGCCACTTCACAGTCTGGTAGGCCTTCTTGCTGTTGTTCTCGTTCAGACTGTTCTCTATTTCCTGGCATTGATCTTCTACCCAGTTCTCCTTTGCTGTACGCATTCCTTTTCGGATGTCATTGTTGATTTCTCGGTAGGCATCAGCTCACTGTGTGGTGCTCTTTTTCTTTTTCATCTCTTTTCGTTTATCACTCATGTCCAAAAATTCAGGTCTGATCCACGGTTTCTTCTTTGGGCGGTGCTTGGCAATGATCGCAGTGGCGGCATCTGTCACAGCTGAGTTGAAGGTGGTTGTCATGGTGTTGACATCTACTTCACTAGCTCCCAAAATGAGCAGTAGTGCAAATTTCCCTCCAATTGTGGTTTGAAATATTTCTGCCACCTTCTGGTCTTGCAGTTTGTCCAGGTCGAACTTTAGTGTAGTGCACTTTGCTGTGTTTACTCTCTTTAAGTGGAGCCTGAAAGACATCAATTTTCTGTAGAGAATTCAAAAACGTAAGACGATCCAAGACACTCCAAAAAATATTTCTTGCCTCTTTGAAACTCTAGCCTGTTCGCATACTTTAAAAAAACATCTGATTATATTTTATCATACTCTGTCTTGCCTTCGGAGGGTTATACTCTTCGCTCACCTTTCGCTATAAACGTGCACTTCGTGAAATTATCCTTCCACCATTCATCCATCCATGTTCCACTATATTCCACTTCCACTACATCATCCACTCTCTCACCTGTATTTTATCCAAAATATCTGTGGACAGCATGGAACTCGCTGCGCGACATTTATCCTCCTCAATTTTCAATCTTTCTTCTTCTTCTTCTTCTTCCTTCTTCTTCTTCTTCTTCTTCTTCTTCTTCTTCTTCTTCTTCTTCTTCTTCTTCTTCTTCTTCTTCTTCTTCTTCTTCTTCTTTTTCTTCTTCTTCTTCTTCTTCTTCTTCTTCTTCTTCTTCTTCTTCTTCTTCTTCTTCTTCTTCTCCTTTTTCTTTCATAATTTTCTTCTTTTTCAGATTGTTCTTCTTGTTATTCTCCCTTCTCTTCCTCCTGCTCCTCCTCCTCCTCCTCCTCATATTTGCTCTTGTTGATGTTGTTGTTGTTGGTGGTGGTGTTGTTGTTTTGTTCTTCTTGTTTTTGTTCATCTAGTTCTTGTTCATGTTGTTGTTCTTGTTCTTGTTCATCTTGTTGTTCTTGTTGTTCTTGTTCTTGCTCATGTTGTTGTTCTTGTTCGTCTTGTTGTTTGTTTGTTGTTGTTGTTATTCTTCTTCTTCTTCTTTTTCTTAATAATAATAATAATAAATAATAATAATAATAATAAATAATAATAATAATAATAATAAAAATAATAATAATAATAATAATAATAATAATAATAATAATAATAATAATAATAATAATAACAATAATCATTTGTAAGGCGCTTACCCTGCGGATCTAGGCGCGCACACACCAACATTCTTCTAATCATACATTCATGTTTAATATATAACACTAGACAGCATACAAAGGCACGCACACACACAGACACACAACACACACACACAGACACACACAAAACAAGAATACTAAATGAAGTAAGCATGTAAATTATGAAAAGTGCTGCTGAAAGAGAAAGGTTTTTATGTTGCTTTTAAAACTTTGAATTGAAGGAGAGTGTCTGACATCTTTCTGAGCTGAGGTCCATAGACAGAAAAAGAGCGGAGACCATGGGATTTCCCTTTGTAGCGGCCTTGGCGGAGGAGTCGAGAAGCGCTCGAAGAGCGAAGGGTGCGAGAAGGAGTGTACAGAGTTGCAAACTCTGTGTAACTTCTCCTTCTTCTTCTTCTTCTTCTTCTTCTTCTTCTTCTTCTTCTTCTTCTTCTTCTTCTTCTTCTTCTCCTCCTTCTTCTTCTCCTTCTACCTTTTCTTCTTCTTCTCCTTCTTCTTCTTCTTCTTCTTCTTCTTCTTCTTCTTCTTCTTCTTCTTCTTCTTCTTCTTCTTCTTCTTCTTCTTCTTCTTCTTCTCCGGTCCTGATTTGGCTCGGAAGAGTCCGCTGGACCTAAAGCAATAATAAATCAATCAATCAATCTTCTTCTTCTTCTTCTTCTCCTTCTCCTTCTTCTTCTCCTTCTTCTTCTTCTCCTTCTCCTTCTTCTTCTTCTTCTTCTTCTTCTTCTTCTTCTTCTTCTTCTTCTTCTTCTTCTTCTTCTTCTTCTTCTTCTTCTTCTTCTTCTTCTTCTTCCCCTTCTTCTTCTTCTTCTTTGCATAATGAAATATCAGGCTTTTATTTTAAAGCGGATTAACAGATTAATATAATAAATACAAGTGTATCAAGAAATGTACATTTTTCTTTCTTTCTTTCTTTCTTTCTTTCTTTCTTTCTTTCTTTTTCTTTCTTTCTTTCTTTCTTTCTTTCCTTCCTTAATTTTAAAAAAAAATTCTTTATTTCTTAGTTTTTTTTGTTATTTTTTTCTGTTCTTTTTTTCTCCTTTTCTTTCGTTAGTTATTGGTCTGTTTGATTGTTCTTTTCTTTTTTTTGTTTTCTAGATTTGCTCTTTCTCTTTTCCAGTCTTTCCATTTTGCTGCTGAAATACACTTGTAATACTTTCACTACATTATAAAATTCATTTTGGACATATGAGTACCCGTAAGGATTGGTTGTTAAGACACATAATCACAGTTAGACGTTTTGGGTGTATGCTTATTCATTTTATACCGATAGCCTGTTATCTTTCATAGCTGGCAGATCATACTGTCGAACGTCCGATAGGTTGGTTGGTTGGTTGATTTATTATCGTCTTTTACACCAAAGATGATAAGACGTTGAAACTAAAACAAAATTGAAGTTTATAAACAAAAGAAAAAGATAGGAGGGGAGGGGGGTGGGGGGTGAGAGGATTAACCCTACTCCCGGCAAGAGCAGATCAGTCCCCCCCCATACCAGGCACCGGCACGAGCCGGACAGTCCCCAGTGGATGGCAGGGCCTGCAATACATCCAGGGAGCAACCAGAGCGTACACCAGTACAGGTGCCTCCTGAATGTTCCGCAGACCCAGCTGCTTGTTTGATACTGCCCAACCCGTACCAGCGCCCGGCCGAGGAAAGACAGTCCGGCTTCCGCCAGAACGAGGGTTAAAGCATGCTAGCAATTTCTGAGTTCAAAAATATTTTTGCTAATTGAACGCTTTGATCGAAGTCAAAAGTAAGCGAAACATTGTTGGGTAACAGTGGTTTCAAAACTGTACATTTCAATAATACATGTTGAAGACTTAAAGGGTTGGAACATACACAGGAAACATTTTTGCAGTATTTTGTTCGAATGGAATTTGACAGTAATCTATAAGCCAAAGATAAGACGACTCGAGAGTGATTACCATGTCGCTCAAAATATGTGTTGAGATGGATTTGCTTAGACCTTTTTTCTATCATACAAAACGTACGATATTTAGGAAGCGAAAACACACTGTGAGTGTGTTTGGGGAAGGGGGGGTTGGGGTGTGGGGGTAGGTGGGTGTGTGCCCGTGTGTGTGTTTGTGTGTGTTTAATCATATAACACAGTTTCCTTGTTCTGCTTGAGGTCGATTTGAACACCTGTCCTCGAAGGCAGCATACAACTTCAAATGTTACCAGTGACAAGTTTACACCTTGTCATCCTAAAGTATGGTAATTTTCATCTGTAACTTAGGACAGCCACGTTCAAATGTTATGAGTTGTGTAAAGGACTTGGTTCAATAAGTCACGGCCGCAAGATGGGAAAAGCCTAACACAGTCACTACCATTGAATGCATTACTTTTGCTAGTTGAGAACGAGAGTGATTGAGATTTTAGTCTTTAATCTGGCCCTGTCATAGATAAATGTCGCTACCGAACGCTGTCTATAGTCTTAAGAAACTGAATGCATTTAACATGCAGTTTTAATGTGTGTGTGTGTGTGTGTGTTTGAGACAACTGAGACAATTTAATGATATTTGTCAGGCCTCAAGGCCCACAACAAAGTGATTTCACCATTACAAAGCTGACATCACAAACGTTAAACATTCAAAGCATATACAAACCAAACAATAAGTAACTAATAGTTACTCAGGACTGAGTGCCAAACGTTAGTAAAGAAAAGATATTTCAAAACATCCAAAATCAGCAGAACTACAGTCCACAAAAAGCAACAACGTAACTACAAAGCAGTGGCAGAAACCACCGCAGCTACAATGTCAATGTGTATATTTGTGTGTGTGTGTGTGAATATGTGCATGTTCGTGTTTGTGTGTGATTATTTAAAATACTGGTGTGCCTTAAGAAACTTGATTTTCGTGTGTGTTTGGTAGTTTAAAATAGTGTCTTGCTGGGTTCAAGAAATGGCAGTGAAGGAATTTTGATGAGTGTGTGTTGGTCTTAAGGTATTGCCTTGCTTAGAGAAAGTCAAAAATTCTGAATTTTTGTTTCGTTTTTTAATTAATTTTTTTTTCGTTTCTAAATTGTGACGAGTGTGTGTTTTAAAAACTGTCTTGTTTTTGTTTAATGATTGAATTTTGATTTGCTTTTATTAATTTACAAATAATTGCTGGTTTGAAGGAAACGAAAAAAAGACGTATGTGTAAATTTGAGGTACATGAGTTTCTTAAGAAACTTAATTTTCATGTGTATATGTTATGTGTGCGTTCTTCTTTTTTTTCTTTATTTTTAAATCTGTTTTTTGCATGTCTTCAAGATACTTGTTTGTGTTAGCTTAAATTGTGCAGTGGGCTTAACCTATACTGTTGTCTTAAACTAAAAACTTAACTTTTATTTTACTGTTCAGGTAGGCTCTTTGGTAAAACAGGACTCCTTTATATATTGAACGGAATATTTCCATTGTGCGTGTATTGTCCGTGTGTTCCGTAAAAAATATTATTATTCGAAAATTAATTTGTTGGCAGTTTTAATAATGAAACTTGGTATTCTGCAAAATGTTTAATTTTCCATTATGCGCGTATTGTCCGTGTGTTTAATCGAAAATTAATTGGTTGCTAGTTTTATTCATGAAACTATGAATTCTGAAAAATGCCCGCTGATACATTGATAGTTCAGTAGGAAATGTGTAATTTCGTTTTGATATTGTGTATTGTCTGCTGAAAATAGTTAGACCTACCTACATCTCCTGCGGTAATTGAACTGAATTATACCACTAAACACAAACAGCAAGCACAAAACAAGCAAAGCAAGCAACAAACCAATCACACAAGCAACCAACCAACCATCCAGTCACCCATTTATTCTGGCATACCACGAATCCACGGTTACTCACAGCTGACTCAGTGTGTGCTGTAGTCATTTTGCTAGCTGAGCGTGAGAACTGTTGGATTGGTCAGTTTGTCCAAAGGACACAGGAGTGACCATGGGGTGGACACAAGCCTCCATTATCAATGCTTGCCTCTAGGATTGTGATCGTATAACCCCTCGGGTCATGCAGGTAAGCGTGGTTACATTACATTACATGATTATTGCTTTAGGTCCAGCGGACTCTTCCGAGCCAAATCAGGCCCGGCCGAATAAGCGTGGTTTGACCGCTTTTATTTTGATAGGGTAGAAGAGGACGGGTAGGGGAGATTGGTGAAGGGGAAAGGGTAAGACATAGGCTTGCTTTGGAGAAGAGTGAGGTGTGTGTGTATGTATGTGAGAGAGAGAGAGAGAAAGAGAGAGAGCGAGAGGAGGGCAGAACTGTAGTGATGGTGAAGGAATTATCAGGGTGTGTGTGTTGTGTCAGGGTGGAAGCCCACACAGGGCATGGATTGTGCGTTTAGAGTTACGTGTGGGGTATGTATATTCCAGGAAATTACTGATCAGTGAGTTAGGTACTGTGTAGGGCGTGGACAGACCTATTACACAGACAAGTAAAAAGCTGGAAGGAGATACAGCACTCCACATTACATGTAAAAGATTCTGTATACACGCGTATTATTTGGCGAAACACCTACCTAAGTATTGCACTATGAGTTGAACTATCTTACCAAGTCTTTCGTTCACTGCACGCCACTCTCTGAGCGATTCAGTTCATTGGAATTCAATTTAGTTCAATTCAGTTCATTAATTTGTGTTAATGTCTGTGCACGTACACCGGATTTTAGACCATACACTCTTTCTCGCGCATACAAACATAGAAGCAAATCTTAACAACTTAAAGTTGAACTGCTACCATAACTACTTCCATTGAGTTATACTTTAACGAAAATAAATCATGCAGTGTTTACTTTGCATTCCCTAGTATACCTAAAATAAAATAGTGAACAGGCCTTTCCTTGCTGCAGCCATGCAAATACTTTCTTCGCTGCAATTCTCTCTCTCTCTCTCTCTCTCTCTCTCTCTCTCTCTCTCTCCCCCTCTCTGCTCCTCCTCTTTTTCCTCCTGCGTGGAGATCGTCATAGGGACTGTACATGTGTACCATGCGTACTGAGGCTACCAAAGAACCTGTTTGCAAGGTTTGGGTCACCTTTCTTCTAGCGAGTTGGGTAAACTTTCTTCAATGGTCGCGGGTCTTTTTTTCCCATTCTCTTCAGACCGCTACCCGATACTGTTTGCTTTGCCCTTACCGCGTTTTGACATGTGCACA
>JBAHVR010000155.1:122500-250000 GCA_036898135.1 Oncomelania hupensis
AACCTGTAATACAAGTGGTCATCTGATTGGAGTCCAGCTAGGTTCAGCTCAGAGGAGATGAAAACACGGTGATTCGAAATGGTCTTCTGTGCCTGTGGCATGGTTTGACACTATAAATAACCACTGAAGAGGGGAGATAAATCTAGCTTTCTTATCATTCCTTTTCCCCTTCGGAGGATCGCATCTATGAAGGATTATCATTATAATTGTCCAAGATGCTTTCATTCATTAACTCTAGTTCTTTTTGTTTTAGCGAGACTACCACCTCCCTTCCTGTGTCGTAAACATACCCCCGTTGGAGTGCCGGGGGTTTCAGTATAAATAGTATCCCCACTTTCTGGAAATTTAGTGCTTTAAATTCCCACTGTCGCTGTTTTTCTCATTTGCTCTTTCTCATTCCTGCCCTGTTCTATCAATCTGCTATACTTTCTTCTTCTTCGCTAGACCAGTCACCTACCTTTTTTTCTTGAAAACTCTTCCGGGACAAGACGCCTTATGTGTGTATGAGGTCTGTTGGATCAGCTTGGGAATATTGGACGCTTTCTGCCAGGTGGTCACTAGGGCTTCCTATGATGTTATTATTTAGCAATGTAGGCATTTTATATGTATGTGTTTTGTTGATAATTTATAATGATGTTCGTATTCTGTTTTGTTTTTGTAAACGGGGATTCGATAAATTAGAGTACAGCCTCAGCGTCCCCTGCGTGGGATGTCTTTATTGTAAAGTGACTGGCTGGTGGAGATCTTTCAGTTTTACCACTAGGGTTGTTTCAGCAGATCTTGTATGCGGATCAGGGGTTGTCCGGTCCTGATTTGGCTCGGAAAAATCCGCTGGACCTGAAGCAATAAGCATATAATGTAATGTAATGTAATGTCGTAAACCTAGGTCCTCGATAGCTGAAGTAGTAGATCGTCGATAGCACAGCGGATTCTATATTGATAAATGCTACTGCTACCGCTGTGCTATCGACGATCCACTACCTCTGTGCTATTGAAGATCCAGTCTGCTTGGCTAATGTCCACCCCTCCCCTCACCCCCCCCCCCTCCCTGCGGTTTTATACAACCGGTTTGTCTTAGAATGGAATGGAGCATTAGAAGGAATACTGAACTATTCTTGAAAGAGTTTTATCTCTTTAGAATTGAAGATAGAAGGGAGGGGGAGGAGGAGGAGGGATCGTGGAGGTTTTTCCCCTTTAGACCAATAATTCTTGAAGAAGAGGGGGGTGGTGGTAGGGGGTAAGAGAGAGAGAGAAAAAGAGAGAGAGAGAGAGGGGGGGGAGAGAGAGAGAGAGAGAATTGGTTTGGATACGATTAGATTAAATTTGATTAGATAGGAATGTTGAAAGAAATACTGTGTTTCGTTTCTCACTCATCTTCCAGAGAGAAGTAAGCCTAAGCTTACATTCCAAACAAGGAGAGGGAGGGAGTTTTGGGAGGGGGAGGGGGAGGGGAGGATGAAGATAAAGAGATAGATGAAAGCAATGTGTAATTTCATTTTTTTTTTATCCTGAAATACAGGAAATATGATAATTATTACAAACAGAGAGAGCGAGAGAGAGAGAGAGAGAGAGAGAGAGAGAGAGAGAGAGAGAGAGAGAGAGAGAGAGAGAGAGAGAGAGAGAGAGAGAGACTGTTTAACATAGCATTCTGTGTGGAACAGATATATACTATTTGCTCAGCTTAAATATGCACGAACGTTGGACACCGCCTACACAAAAGGGAAATCGATACTGGCGAACACCAGTTGTGCCAGGTCACATAAGGGGGACAAGCTGCTAGTAGTGTATAACACTCTGACAGTTGTAGGTTGTCGCTCTTAAAGAAGTTAGTGATTGCATCTTGGCCATAATTCATTATTCCATAATATCGATGTCCTCTTGTCCCATAGCATAGTTCTACACCTGCTGTAGTTGGCTCGCTGGACTGTTGCGTAGACCTATTATCCTCCCTTGCCGTCGCTGTCAATCGGTGCACGCTGATCGGACACACCCAGCATTCGTGTTCTTTGTATGTAGACAGTTTCCAGAACAAACTTCTCATGGCGTTTTTCCTGAGATTCCAAGAGGGATCGCTCCGAACATCATCGTCATCGTCGCCATCGTCATCATCATCATCATTATCATCATTATTACCATCATCATTATCGTCATCATCATCATCATCATCATCATCATCATCATCATCATCATCATCATCACCATCATCATCATCATCATCATCATTGTCCTCGTCGTCGTCGTCACCATTTTTTACACGGTAGTAATCAGTAGTGGATTCAGCGCCGATGCTTGAATCTTGATATGTGTAACTCGGATTCGTTTATCAACGCAGCCTGTTCATTCAGCAACAAGGCAGGAGTCGTCGTATAAAGTTTTCCAACTTTAGTCAGCAAACATTCACACCTGCATACAAGATTGCTTTCTAAAATCATTACAGCAATCATCTCTACAAGCAGACAGAAAAAAAAAGAAAGAGATTTCCTTATATAGCGCACTTACAAGCTCAGAGAGCTTCTCAAGGCGCTGGCCCGTAATATCCAGCAATTACACAATAGTTTGCTGAAGTCAGGATTCGAACCCACGTCGCCTAAGACGTACTCACACAAGTCGTGCGCTCTGACCACTGAGCTATCCCTGCCGCCCAGTGCATTACTCATATAGCCTCTCTGCAGTCAAGAAAAAGTTCGAACATTCCAGCATGACGCAATAACACCCAATTAAAATAAAACTCGTCACCGGAACTAAGCCCTGTCTTACGTCATAAAACGTACTTTAAGTTAGAAGAATTGCTTGGCTATTATCAGACCTTTCTGGAATCTTAGGTCTATAATAAACAAGTACTTCCAGAAAATTCTCAACAATATCGACCGACGAAGATTATTAACAATATTCAAAACTTTTTCTAGTAGCCTAACAAAATCAAATAAAAGGTAAATACACTCTGTTATTGCATGCTTTGCAAAACAGAATGATCGGATCTATTGTGCGCGTCTCAATCGTAACATCATCATCATCATCATCATCATCATCGTCGTCGTCGTCGTCGCCGTGGTCATCATCACATTAATTTTATTCTGATATTGCTATTTTAAGGTGGGCTGAAGCGGAGCTCATTATTACCATCATCATCATTATCATCTTTATCATCATTATCATCTTCCTCATCACCATCATCAATCAATCAACATCAGCAACAACATCAACAACAACAACAACAACAACAACAACAACAACAACAACAACAACAACAACGCTTGTCTCTCCCGAGAGGTAGGACTGCTTGGTTGGTTGCACGAAGAGGATTGGTGGTTGGTTTATTAACGACGTTGTTTTGGCCATGTAGTTGGCTGAGTTGAATGTTGGCAACAACTGTTTTGCTCTTATTGTTTGTGTAATTTTAATTAATTTATTAATCAACTAATAAGTTAAATAATTTATGTATATATTTATTTACTTATTCACATGTGCGTGAGTTGATTTGGTTTTGGTTGTTTGTTTGCTTGTTTGATGGATTGCATGTTTGTTGTCTCAAATTGCTTGTAATTGCCACTATATAATTTGTTAAATAAGAGCACCGCACTACATTCAAGAACAAGCACAAAACAAAACAACATTACACTTGTCAGGCTTGTTTATTGAATATGTTTTATTGGAAATAAGTTTATTTGTAAATGCAGTTCATCTGGTTCCGTGTATTTGATGACGATGATGATAATGATGATGATGAACCAATTAGTGCGATATAGATTATATTACAAACTGAGCATTTGGTTACAGTAGACGTATTTGTTGTGTAACATATTACCACAATTCAATATAATTACAATAAAGATATACATTACCTGTTGTAAAGTACCAACATAAAAATAATTAAACAAATAAATAAATAGATAAATAAAAAGAAAGAACGAAAGAAATAAAATAAAATTAAATTAAAAGAAAATTCAGTTTTGATATGATGAATTCTATGCACTCAGGTTCAACACTGATGCGATACTTTGAGCTGCAGGCGCAAAGATTAGAATGTTAATTTTGAAACAACGAGCAATAATTGAGCGGCGCTGCCAACTCCAAGTACGCTCGTATACTTGATAAGTATTTTCCAAATCAAAGAAAATAAAATCTCAATCCTATTCATGTTCTTCTTATAATTAAGCGTACACTTAAATACACGAACTCAAACATTTACAAGAAATACTGTTGTATTTGTTTGGGCTGTATTTATTCTACTGTTAAAATGTTTACAACAAACACAAGGTTACAGCGTCTGGAGCGAATACAAGAATGAAATAAATATGCTTCTTACGTTTAAACGAACACGATTAAAATAATGTTTGAAAAGTTTAAATACAAGAATGACTTTCTTGGCAATTAGTTTAAAATCTCTCTCTCTCTCTCTCTCTCTCTCTCTCACACACACACACACACACACACACACACACACACACACACACACCTATACTTGCAATTCATCAGAACTGGGTTTATTTAAGAATGTAGGAATCGGAAAGTGATTTTTTGACGGAAAGAACGCAAACTTCTTCTTGAAATGTAAGAATCTAAGTCTAAATTGGCACTTTCCGTCTAAAAAGTTGACATAGTTCGTCTCCTATAGGCGACGAAATAGGTCGAATTTTCTTCAAAATTTCTACGAAAATGGACTGTATTTTCTCCGTCCCGGACAGAGCACTCCTGTGTACTTAAAACACTCTCATGCACTACAACTGCACTCCCATGCACTAAAAGCACTCCCGCGCACTTAGAAAAAAGTGGGTTCCTGGAAAAAAGTGGGTTCCAAGCAAATAAACCCATTTGTTACTAAGAAAGACAAGGTCTGCTACCCATTTGTGCGCTTTTGTGGGTTCACACACACACACACACACACCCACACACACACACACACACAATCACACACACACACTTTTTAGAATGCACGCTATGAATAGTTATGATGCGAACAAAGACGCGAATCCAACGCACGTCAACGGGTCAAAACAAGTTACAGTAATAGTAGCCCAAGTTAAGTCACAGGGCAAAAATCTCTTTTTTATTGTATACACATGAACAAAAACACAAACAAACAAAATTTTAACCTTACAAATTATTTTAATAAGTGCATTTTGAATAAATATGGATTCATATTTTTCAATACACAACGGGGTTTAGATTAGCAAGTCTATTAAAGGTTACATTAATGTCTTGAATTGGATTTCTGGAATACTATTGGTTCTTGAATTTTATAATCACCTTGGAGATATAGATTTTTAGCGACGCCTCTGTTGTACTTGTTGTTTTAAAGTTATAATTTTATTTTCACTTGGCGATGAGGAAACGGAAGAGAGCGCATTGGGGCGCTGATGGGGGTGTACTGTAGGTGTGTACCTCTCTACATGTTCTTTAGTTTGTGACCATCGAAATAAAGAATTTGCACCCTAGCGGTTCCTCCGATTCACTGCCGCTCCCTCGTTTTTCCGCCCTACATGGAGAAATAGTTATAAAGTCATACAAGGTTTTTTTGTACTAAAAAAGGAATTAAACAATTCATACTTGTTGTTGTTTGTAGATTATAGTCACACGACACTTTCGCATATAGGTGACTACTGGACCGATTTATACTGACACCAGCGGGCCAGTTGTTGGTAAAGGGGAAAATAATATGATCACACGTTGACCAATCCGGGATTCGAACCAGCGACCTTTCGGTTACTAGCAAGACGCTCTTACCAACTGAGCTACCCGGCCCCACAATTCATACTTATAATTAAGATACAATAATATAAAAATGTATTTGTACTCTTTTTAAAACCAACCTAAGTCGAAAGCAAACAAACAACGTGTTACGAAATAAATAAAACGTATTTCCTTCATCTTCCACACCCCTCCCCAGCCCACATTCCACCCGTTTTTTGTTTTGTTTTGTTTTGTATATAACAAAACAGCTCTATTAGTTAATTGTCTTGTTTGAGGTCATAAAAGATGTATTATAATTGTATTGTTCTACGCTTTTGCCAAACTGAAAGTGAAAATATTACTAATGACTATTTTTTTTTTAAAAACGAGGAAAGAACTCAAAATATAGCCTAAATGTAACAATGTTGACATGGAATGTAAAATAACTTTTAAAAAAAAAATTTTTTTTTTTTTTGCTGCAGTTTATAATCCCTTTACATAGGCAAGGGAGGCAATCACACAAAAAAATCAGTTGCCTCGTCAATTTAGGATCAAGTTATGTCGCTTTGCCCCTTGTCTACGTTTTCCTTCGTGTTTCTTCTTCACGTTATTTCAAGCACAAATGATATATTATGATTTTATTTTTCAAGCACTTTATTAGTACTGATAACAACTATAAAAATCGGCGCCGAAATAATTTGATTGGTAAAGGTTGGTAGTGTACCTTCAGAGGTCACGACATGGATACAAAGAATGCTGATTTCTGTAATAATATTTTGTTCAAAAATCAATTATTTTATTAAGTTTTAAGTTTCAATGCTAGAACAACTGAATAGCAATGCTCTTTATTAATTAATTAATTACTCTATGTATTTCTTTAAAGAATAGAAATGTACAGGACGTTTTATAATTTGTCAAGTTGAGATTGTCACGCAGCGCCTAGTCTCGCATTATACAATATTCATCACTAGGTATGTTAATATTGTTGTTGTTGTTATTATTATTATTATTATTATTATTATTATTATTATTATTATTATTATTATTATTATTATTATTATTATTATCTGGTCCTGATTTGGCTCGGAAGAGTCCGCTGGACCTAAAGCAATAATCATGTAAGGTAATGTATTTATTATTATTATTATTATTATTATTATTATTATTATTATTATTATTATTATTATTATTATTATTATTATTATTATTATTAATATTATTATTATTATTATTATTATTATTATTATTATTATTATTATTATTATTATTATAAAGGGATAATAAACTGCAGCAAAAAAAAAATTATTATTATTATGATTATTATTATTATTATTATTATTATTATTATTATTATTATTATTATGCTTTCTCGAAGAATAGTGACATTATACCAGTTTTATCTTACATTGAACATGTCCGCGTGTGGAAAATATGCGTGCTATGTAAATGTTCAAATTCAGCAACGAACGTTCTTCGCGCCTGTTCTAGCAAGTCTGACATTTCCAAAGTAGGAGTTCTGTCATCCAGGGGAAACAACCTCGCCGTCAACTCAAGCTGAATTTCCTCAAACAATTTATCTCCCATTGTTTTTTTTGTTTTTGTTTTTTTTTAAATAAATTTTGCTGGTGTAGAAAATGGAACTAAAACTCAGCGTTCCCAAATGAGGATTCCCGTCAGATTTAACAGTATTATACTGCCGTAAACATTGAAGGTAAGTGGATTAAAAAAAAACAACAACAACAACAAAACTTTCTACAGCTTTTGCCGAGGAAGGAACACGCCTAGATTTTGTAAGGGCACTGATCGTGTTATGGTAGAATTGACAAGTCTGGGCTATACAGGTGACAACATTTCCTTCGTTATTCTGTATCGTTACTTTCATTCAGTCTCGTTTTGATTCTTTTTATTCCATCCAAGGGTAATATAGTTATTGAACACAAACGTACTGAACTGTATGAACAGCCGTTGGTACGCAGGCTCGCAGCAAGTGTGCGTCCTGAACAAGCTTGGGGTTAATCCTGACTGCAGCAAGCACCTTTAGCATCTTCTTGAGCTAGTTAGAACGCCATTGAAAAATAACTGCTTTTCCGTTCTCCAAGCTCCAAGCGAGGTACTTTTTTTTTTTTTTCACCAAAGAGAAATAATACGCTCCCTCAACGTAAACTGAATTTTCTGAACATATTTGTGTCCCTTTGTAGTTGAAAGGATCCGAGCCGGAAGCTGCCCGGTCTCTCCACGTGAACCCCGTTGTAGAGAAGTGGGGTAGGCGTGGTGGGGGCCTCTGTCTCCATCTCCATACTCTCCGAGTTGTCGTCGTCGCTGATGTTGCTCTTGGTGAGAGCTTTGTCGTTGGTGTTGTTGTTGTTGCTGCTGATGTTGGTGGTGGCGATGACGCCCTGTTCGATATCGTCGCTAGTGCTGTGATTGTTGGTGTTGTTGCTGTTGCTGCTGTTGTTTTTTATGGGTACCAGATACATGACCGCTGCTCGGTAATACTGCAATAAATAAATAAACTAATGTAATTAATTGATTAATTTACTTAATTAAGAAGAGAGTTAACGTTTCAAAGACCAAGGCCAATCCCTCAACACAATGCATAGCTTCAAATATTTAGAAGCCATTGTATCAGACAATGGGTCCCCACAGGAAGTCCTCCCCAGGATCGCACAAACAACTGCGGCCCTGACAAGTTTGAAGCCCATTTGGAAAGATGGAACCATCAGTCTATATTCCAAGGTAAGGCTGCTGCGCTCCCTCGTAATCTCCATCTTCTTATACACTTGCGAAACATGGACCCTCACAGCAGATCTACAACGAAGAATACAAAGCATGGAGATGAGCTGCTACAGAAGACTTCTGGGCAGTTCCTATACCCAGCACATCACCAACGACGAAGTCCGACAGACCATCACACAAGCCATTGGACAACACGATGACATGATGACGGTGGTGAAGAAACGGAAACTCCGATGGTATGGCCACGTCACCAGAGCATCAGGCCTTGCAAAGACCATCCTACAAGGCACGGTGCAAGGAGGCAGAAGAAGAGGGAGACCGAAAAAGAGGTGGGAGGACAACATTCGAGAATGGACTGGCTTGACACTGAGCGAAGCCATGCGGGTTGCTGAGGAAAGAGAAAGATGGAGTATGCTGATTAAACAACCATCTGTGGTGCCCCAACGACCTCCGAGTTACGGGATAGGATAGGATAGGATAGGATAGGATAGAATAACGTTTCAAAGGTAGGTACAAACTGTGCTACAACAATTAAAAGCTATGTAACAGTTACCAGATAAGTACGATGAGTTACACACTGACAGACCAACGAACTGCAGGGATCGGCTGACTGCATTTGATTGACCAATCGATCCACTAACTACCACAATTCGACAAAAATCTGAAATAATTATGCAATACCCCTTTCCTCCCCCTCTCCCCACCTCCCCCCCCCTGCCCATCCCCCCAAAGTAAAAATAAAATTTAAAGAAAATGACACCGCTTTGATACTTTGGCCTTGTTATATGATATGTCGGAGCTTTTTACACCATAAGGATCATGTGTCTCACCGTTACCAGCGCGATGACAATTCCTATAATGGCGCCGGCGAGGACGTCGGTGACGTGATGCGCATTATCGGTGACGCGGGAAACGCTGCACCACAGAGCCCAGATGGAAAGCGCCGCGTGGAGTGTTAGGCGGCACAAGGGTCGAATCTTGTGCTGTAGTCTTTCTTCCAGGAATAACTGCACACACGTTTTACCAACATTAATTATGATGTAAAATTTCATGCAGATCGTATAGGCCCATTTCAAGTAATACACTCGTTAGGTTCTCCTGGTGACGACAAACCCTCCTTGAATAGACGAAGAGATTTTCTTTCTCCTTCACTCTCCCTTTCTTTCTCTTTGCTTTTCCTTTTACTTCAATTTCTTCTGCTTTCGTTTCCTCGCTAGCTCCCTCTTTTCAGCTTCCTCTTCTACTTTATTTTCTTATGTTGAATTCAATTGACCGTTTTCTACACACAATTAAGATATAATGTTAAAAATCAAATATTAAACCATTACAGTTTAATAGCAGGACAGCGGTGTTCTGAACTTTTTGAATGTTAGTGTGCTGCGATAGACAATCTTCAAACTTAAATGCTACCTGCGTTACTCTGCCCTAAAGATACTAATAAGTTAGGTTTAAGCTTCTTAAACATTATTATAGGTATGGGATATTTTCTGTGACATGAAAAATTGTCTCCTATAATTGCTTTCTTTAAAAAAAAAAACAAAAAAAAAACAACTTTGAAGTTGTTTGTTTATTTGGTTAATTGTACGTAATTGTACCTTGCTTTATAGCGGTCTAATTATCTTCTCGTCTTCTGGAGCTCTTTCTTTCTCTACTTTGGACTTGCTTCCTCATCTCCACCCTTCCTCTCCTCACCTCCACCCATTATCCTCTACCTTCTCTTCTCTTTTGTCGTTATTCCTTCTTCACATCTATCCTATTCTCCCGTTTCTTTTTTTCCCCACCCCCCCTCTCCATCCTCCCACCCACATCACCTCACTTCATTTCTCTTCCGCTATTGCGCTTACCCCAATGAATAAGACCATGTGAACGGAAGTGGACGCGTGGCCTGATGGGAACGATTGTCGGACGGACGTCAGGTCCTTCACAGTGGCGTTCATATTGGTGCAGGTGTACTCAAACACCAGTCTGTAAACATAAATAACAAGGTGTTTTTTTCAACGGTTGAAGAAAGAACAAACCCCAATAGAAACAGTCTTCTTTTTTCGTCTTCGTTTTTTTTCGTCTGTTATTATTTTTGTTGTTGTTGTTGATGATCTTCTTCTTCTTCTTCTTCTCCTCCTCCTAATAATAATAATAATAATAATAATAATAATAATAATAATAATAAGAAGAAGAAGAAGAAGAAGAAGAAGAAGAAGAAGAATAGTAAAATAATTAATAATAATAATAATAATAATAATAATAATAATAATAATAATAATAATAATAATAATAATAATAATAATAATAATACATTACAATTAATTAAGTGCATAACTCGATCCCTACCCCTTGCATGTGCTGAGGTCAACGTCAGGTTTGCAGACGTCTACAAAGAACGGTCTGGGACGTCCGACCAGATTCTTAAGGAACACACAGATGAAGGTTTGGAGCAGATAGCCAAAGAAGTAGATGACGTACAATCCAAGGGCGCTCAGGATAGTGGAACACGCCGTGGGTCTACCCAGACCATTACGCTGGGAAAAGGAAGAAGATGGAGATTTCTTTCCCGAGCAGGGGTACAGATGTTCTGAGAATTCAACTGGTATAAACTGCAAACATAAAAGCATCAACATCAGGAGTTCTGTGTGATTTGGACGAACTAGGTTATGGAAACAAAATAACAAAACGTAACATTTAAAAATTTAACGCGTGCATGCAAAGCCAATGATGAAGCACAAAGCCATGATGAAGTACAAATACATGCACACTCCTTACACTGACAATTGATACACACTAGGGTTGGCAGATCAATACAATCAGTGGTACGACCGCATGTGGTTAAAATTATAAATAAAAATATATATGCAATGAGTGTTATATACGCACACAGGCACAGTCGCACATTCTCTTGCTTGACGCAAACGCACACACACACGCTCACACACACATACTCACATACACACATAAACATTATACATAGCAATACACAATAACATTCAGCAATATTAACAATAAATCAACATAAAACGTCATAATCAGTAAACATAAGAATGCTCAATATATAGCATAACATTAATTAATTGCAATAATACACCACCATAGCAACAAATTTTGCTGTCCAGAAGATTGGGAGATAAATAGATTTTTTTTAAAGTAAATAGGTAAACTTTAAATTAAAATGTTAATAAGACCTTAAAACCCCAAAAGCTGTCGGGCAGAACTAAGATGGTGACTGTCATTGGGATGATGGTTACGATTTATTCATTAAACTGACGGATTTGGGAATGAAGCTGCTTTGCATTGTGACAGTTTTTGATTTAGGGGTACGGAATCGTCGACCTGAGGGCAGACGTTCTTGTAAGCCAAGACGTGGCTCCTGTCCTGTGCAATCCTTCCCCACATTCATGCAAAGCATTCAAACTTTGTTGCTGGCTCCCAATCACTTTGCTACACACATTCACAACTACAACCAACACACTTTTGTTTTTCACACTCAAGGTTCCATACCAACACACAAAACCAAAGGAGAGCACAGAATCAATGAAGGATCGGTAAAACATTTTAAGAATATCAGAGTTTATGTTCAGTTTAAGAAGCTTTTGCAGACAGTAAATACGAGATTGATATTTTTGGTGAATGTACGTTTTGTAAGCATTGAAAGAGAGTTTTTCATTCAGAATGGTACCCAGATACTTATACTCAGACACAAGCTCGACAATCACACCATCAATCACAAGGTCGGGGACAGGGAAAGGGTTTCGTCTAAAGTCTATCAGGAGTTCTTTGGTTTTGGTGACGTTCAAGTCAAGAAAATTCTGCTTGCGCCAGGTGTTGAATCGTTCAACTTCAGAAAATAAATAATAAATCTTCAATAGCAGTGCAGTGTCATCATTCAATGTTCTTTGATCAGTTACCTGACTTTTTCATGCACTGTGATGCTCTGCCTGGTAAAACAGTTCTAGTTGGTGACTTCAATATTCATGTGGAAGACCCCAAAGACAATTTCGCTATTAAGTTCTGTAATGTGCTTGATATGTTTTCTTTCACGCAGGCAATAGCCGGTCGGATTCAGCAAATGAGGCCACACACTTGACTTGTTAATTTATCGCTTACCAGATAACATTGTTTCATGCTCATATGTTTCACATGATTTCAAACCTCACCACAATGCAATTCTATGTCATCTGCATGTCGCTAAACTGCATGTGGAACCAATTACCATTAATTGTCGCAAACTGCGGAGCATCGATCCACTAGGTTTTAAGGCCGATCTTGCTACCCAATCTCCAAACTGCTCTATTGTTGACTACAATGTTACTGTGCAAGCTGCACTTGACAAGCATGCGCCTCTCTGCCAACGCACAGTCCGCGAACGTAAATTTAACCGGTGGGTCAGCAGCATTGCTGACCAGTTTCATCAGTTCAAATGTGAGCGGCATCATGCAGAGAGACGCTGGCTGAAGTCAGGCTTGACCGTTCACAAAGAATTTTTGAAACCATCAAACACAAAATAGCCAATATGATAGAAGAAGCAAAAACATTTTTCACATCACAGATCGCTGAAAGTAAATCTTGCAAACAACTCTTTCAGAATTTCAACTCACTCCTGGGCAAGGAGACTGCTTCTCCTTTGCCTAATATATTCGAAGACAAACAACTCCCATCTGTTTTCTCCTCCTACTTTTTTGAGAAAATCCAAACTATCCGCAACAGCTTTCCTCCCCCAGACCCATCCGCTATTCCTTCTTCTCCACCATACACTGGTCCTTGCCTAACACAATTTCTGCCTGTTTCTGAAGGTCAGCTTCGTGACATTCTGTAAAACACTGTTCCCAACTCTTGTGAACTGGATCCCATTTCTACCATGTTACTGTATGAGCACCTGAAACCATTCTCCCCTCTTTAACAAACATCATCAATGATTCTCTCCTATCTGGTATTGTCCCAGTTGAACTCAAAACCGCAGTCGTAAAACCCTTGCTGAAAGAGACAACCTTGGACAAAAACGACTTGAGGAATTACCGACCTGTTTCTAACCTGCCCTATCTTTAAAAGATTTTGGAGAAAGTGGTGCTTAAGCAGCTCCTAACATATCTCGACAACAACAACCTTTGCAATCCTCTTCAGTGTGCCTACAGAGCTGGTCATAGCACTGAGACTGTTCTTCTGCGTGTTTGCAATGATATTCTTCCTGCACTTGACCATGACAACATCTCTGTTCTTCTTCTTTTGGACAATTCTGCTGCGTTCGACACGGTCGATCATATCATCTTGCTCAATCGCCTTGAGAGTCTGTTTGGCATTCAGTCCACAGCTCTCCGTTGGTTCTCATCGTACTTACAAGAACGTTCTCAATATGTATCTGTCAACAATTCTTCCTCTGCTGCTTCTCATCTCCTTTTTGGTGTCCCGCAAGGCTCTGTCTTGGGTCCTGTTTTGTTCGTGCTTCACACCACTCCACTATCCTTTGTCATCAAGCAACACTCTGTTGATCATCATCTTTTTGCTGATGATGCACAACTTCAAAAGTCTGCAAAACCTTGTGACATTGACTCTGTGATGGACACTCTACGTGACTGTACTACTGATATTAAGACATGGATGACAAACAACATGCTCAGACTGAATGACGACAAGACAGAAGCTCTCATTTTCTCCAGTGCAATATCCATATGTCATGTTTTGTGTGTGCAATATTCTTGTATATGTTATGTCGTTCTTGTTTATTTCTGTATGTTTTTTTCTATCTCCATCAACCCCACTCCCCACTTGTTGGCTAGACAGCCTCATTGGGCTAGGAGCCTTATGTAATACTGTTTAATGTTGTAGCAAATAAAACGACAAAGTTCCAAAAGGACGAGAAAGGGCGTCATTGTAGTTGAAATCTTTGTCATCGTCGATTATCACCATCATCATCATCATAATCATCATCATCGTCGTCGTCGTCGTCGTGGTCGTCTTTGGCGTCTTTCTCAATACAGCTAATGCGGGAATTATCGCCACCACTATCAGTTGCATCAACAAAACTCACGATCACCACAATCACCATCACTAAACACCACCACTATCAACACCATCACCATCAACACCACCACCAACAACAACGACATTATCTGACCAAAGGTAGTGGTGTTGAAATACAGTAATAGTAAGACATAAAGTCTCAAGTACCTCTGTGATGTGAGCAACAACAAACAGCATCACCACCATCAATAACAACAACAACGGTAGCAGTAGCCCCACCACCATCAATAACAACAACAACGGTAGCAGTAGCCCCACCACCATCAATAACAACAACAACGGTAGCAGTAGCCCCACCATCAACAACAACAGTAATAGTAGCACCATCACCACCACCATCAACAACAAAAACAACAGTAGCAATAGCACCACCATCAACAACAAAAACAGTAGCACCTCTACCACCATCCACAACAGCAACAACAAAGACAGCAGCATCACCACCACCATTACAACAACAACAACAACAATAGTAGCAGCAGCAGCACCCCCACCACCACCACCACCACCACCAACAACAACAACAGTAGCATCCCCACCACCATCAAAAACAACAGCAACAACAAAGACAGCAGCATCAACACCACCATAACAACAGCAACAACCCCACCACCACCACCAACAACAACAACAGTAGCACCATTATCAACAACAACAGCAACAGTAGCAGCAACAACAAAAACAGCAACAACAACAACAACAGTAGCATCAGAAGCAACAATAACAACAACAAAAAACAGCAACAGCAACGACAACAGCAGCACCAGCAACAGCAAACGCACGACTAAACTTTACTAGGATGTACAGTACATATACTTACAAAAAGCAAGGGTAGGAGTAAGGAAACGGTCAGCAACAAATTGGGGTCCACGGTGTCTCTATGGTAGGGGTAACGAATTGTTTCGTCATTGCACGAAAATCCCTGGTGACGTGGCTTCTGAGTGGTATGTAGCAGCACCACGGCAGCCAACCCTGGAACACGTGTACAGAACTTTGGCGTTAAATAAACTCGTGTCGCTGTCATCATTACCATCTTCGCATTAGCCTTTAACTATAATTGTCATCGAATCCGACGATTATCTATAATTATACCGTTATATTCCCCACGCAAGTCTAAAAATAGCTCAACTACAACGTGAACGCTCCGTTTACTAAATAGCTTACCTGCGCGGGCGCGGGCGTGCTTGTGTGTGTGTGTATGTGTGTGTGTAGGTGTGTGTGTTAATCCTTAAGTTGATTACTTTTAAAACTTTCTGGGTTATACATTGGCAGTAGTAGTTCAGAATCAGAATCAGAATCTTTATTGTCCCCATGAAAACACAAGGAAATGTGTGTGCGGCGTACACTTCATCAACACAACGGCACAAAAGCAATAAAACACAAAAGACTTCGGGGATTAAAACAGCACACCCCAAAGACCAGATAAGCAGTTGTACACAACATGAATGTAGCTTATCAAATAAAAACCCCTTGGGGTCATGAGCAATCTTGCCACTGTAGATTGTTCTAACCTATAAAGGGAAAAGTGAAAGCCCCAGTTGAAAACCTGTCTTGCCTTTATAGGCATGACCGATTCACTGCGGCAACAATACCCCCGTTGGTGTGCCGGGGGTTTCAGTATAAATAGTGTCCCCACTTTCTGGAAATTTAGTGCTTTAAATTTCCACTGTCGCTGTCTTCCTCATTTACTCTTTCTCATTCCTGCTCTGTCCTATCACTCTGCTATACTATCTTCTTCTTCGCTAGATCAATGACCTACCTTTTTTCTTGAAAACTCTTCCTGGACAAGACTCCTTGTTTGTGTATGAGGTCTGTTGGATCAGCTTGGGAGTGTTGGACGCTTTCTGCCGGTTGGTCACTAGGGCTTCCTATGATGTTATTATTTAGCAATATAGGCATTTTATATGTATATGTTTTGTTGATAATTTATAATGATGTTTGTATTCTATTTTGTTTTTGTAACCGGGGGTTCGAGTAGTTGGGGTAAAGCCTCAGCCGTCCCCTGCGTGGGATGCCTTTATTGTAAAGTGACTGGCCGGTGGAGGGCATTCAATTTTCCCACTAGGGTTGTTTTAGCAGATCTTTTATGCGGATCGGGGGTTGTCCGGTCCTGATTTGGCTCGGAAGAGTCCGCTGGACCTAAAGCAACAATCAATCAATCAATCAATCAAATAAAAAAAAAGTCATGCATCCTACTTTCTAACCCCTAACACAAAACACACCAGAAGTTAAAAAGTTACAGGTACAGTATTTAATGCAGACTGTCACTGGACTCTGGCAGAACCAGTAATGACGTCACTTCTAACCTAGTTACAGTGTTCTAAACACACAACTAGAGGTTCTGAAGCTGGATCTGGATTGGATTAAATTGTTGAAGTCAATATTGCAGCCATTTATAACTGCAACGGTGATTATGACCTCAAAAGTGGGGCCACGTGTATGTTTACTGGTACTGCCTATAGTTCCTAGCCTTAATTATCCAATCATTATCGCTGTCCTAGTGATACAACATTGGAAACACTCATCTTAGTTTCCTTTGTTTTTAAACTTTGGGTCTAAGGTTTAGCCCTACATTTACCAATAGGAAATTTCATGGAGGTGCTTGGTGGCAAACCCACTCTCTCTATCATCCAACATCTGAGAGTCCATTATCTTATGTCAGTTTGCAAAAACTGGAAATTCGGAAAAGTGCGTTGTATAGTATTGTATTGTATTGTATTGTATTGTGTTTAAAATAATATTATTCATAATTAATGACCACTATTGACTCCTTCTCCTTCTATTCCTCATCCTCCTCATCATCCATTCCTGAATGACTTTAGACAAAACTGTGGCAGGGTAAGCGGGTGCATGCACTAATATAGGACAAAGAGAATGAACACAGTGCGGAGTATTTTTTTGTGTTTTTTTTCTCTCACCCTTTTCTCCCCCAACCCCATGTGCCCTGAGCATGCTGCCAGTATGGATATGTGCGCCATACAAGTGGACATTATCATCACACACACACACTCACCACACACACACACACGCACACACGCCCACCTACACACACCTACACACACACACACACACATACACACAGACTGCAGTTCCCCAAATCAAGCCCAACATAATAAATCGCTGAAGACAGTAATGAGCTCAAGTGCCTCTTTTGCTGTGACGTAGATCCCACCTTGCCCCTCACACTTATCATCCAACCCTGTTTTTTTTTTTCTCTTTTTTCTCCCTCACCGTCACCCACACCACCCTCACCACTCTTTATAACTGTTGTTACAGAGCGCTTTACCACTTCAAGAACTGCTCAAGGCGGGGTCTTACTCAAGCCGTCCGAGGCGCTAACTTAATGCCTTCGGCGTTTCGTCTACTGCCCCGGATAACACAACACACACGCATACACACACACACAAACACACACACACACGCATACACACACACAATTCTCTGTCTCTGTCACTCTCTCTCTCTTTCTCTCTCTTTCTCTCTCTCGCTCTCTCTCTCGTTTTTAAATCTTCATCTTTTCTTCAATCTTGTTATTCAGTTTTCGAGTCACGCTCCACTTTTAATTTTTTGAGTTACCGGATTGTTTTGCTTATTTACTGTGTGCAAGGGATAATTATTATTAATTGTTGTTTACTTTGTGCACTGATTGGCCCAAGATATTATCAGTTATGTTGTTGGCGTCAATATCCGGATGTGCAGGGAAGGCGATTAAATCTGCCTCCTGTAAAAACAATATTACCAAAATAATGCCTGAAGCCTCTGTCTATCTGTCTCTGTCTCTGTCTCTGTCTCTGTCTCTGTCTCTGTCTCTCTCTCTCTCTCTCTCTCTCTCTCTCTCACTAACCCTACACCCACCCTTCTTTTTTCTCTGGCCTTTGCATCTAATCAGACCAGACCCCTTAGGGATGCACATTTGATCTGCTAGTTGTTTCGCATTGGGACTCAAAAGCATCCCCATTTAGTGCTTTAAATTACCACTGTTTCTGTCTTTCTCATTTGTTCTTTCTCATTCCTAATCTGTTCTATCAACCTACTATCTTCTTCGCTAGACCAGTCACCTTCCATTTTTCTTGAAAACTCTCCCAAAACTCCTCATTTGTGTATGGGGTCTGTTGGGCCAGCTTGGGGATATAGGACGCTTTCTGCCAAATTGTCACTAGGGCTTTTTATGACATTATTATTTAACAATGTAGGTATTTTATATGTATGTGTTTTGTTAATATTTTATACATGATGTTCATATTCTAGTTTGTTTTGGTAAACGGGGGTCCGATAAATTAGAGTAAAGCTTCAGTCTCCCCTTGCATGGGATGCCTTTATTGTAAAGTGACCGCTGGTGGAGTGCCTTCAGTGTTACCATTAGGGTTGTTTCAGCAGATCATTTATACGGATCAAGGGTGAGCCCTCTGTCAACCAAGTTGTGGTCCAGTCCTGATTCGGCTCTTTGCAGTCCGCTGGCTAACTTTAGTAGCAAGAAATAGGCGAAATACAGTCGCAGTTCAGTTCAGTTCAGTGGGTAGATTACCGTCCCCGGACACATAAGCGTATAGGGTACTTGTATGGATCATAGCCGTTGTTATAAGATGTCATGAAGTCGTAGTAAGAGTTCTTTTAGCTGTAGAAAATCGTGGGAAGAGGGAGCGCGAAGCGCTGCTGCAACGTCCAGTAGGAAGATAAGTAGTATCGATGGATCAGGAAAGGATTGTCAGAGGAAGGATAGGGTGCCAAATAATGCCAGGCAGGGGCGCCAAGGGATGGAGGTAAGGAGGCCAGCTGGGAGGGTAAGGTATGGGCGATAAAAATGGATATTATGACTGAAAGATTATTTTTATATGAACGACAGACCAGGTCTGCCAGGCTATTGATAGGTCAGAAGCGGGTCTACAATATAAAACTGTGAAAAAATTTATAATAAAAATTAAAAAGTCGCTCAAGGAGCGGATCTAAATGATCTTTTATTAATAGAATAGAATTATACATTTTCAACTAGAAATAAAAGCGAGTTAAGAGTATACAAAAGTTTCAGAAATTAAAACCCCAACAAAAAAATGGGGGGACCTAGGTTACGGCTTTTGAATTGTTGGACTCCTTCCTAACCGATAGGCCAAGAGATCCTAAAGTTTTATCTGTCAGGACCGCCCGAAGGGCCCAACGAATGAACTTAATGTCAGTTTTAACATCCTTTGTCGGGAATGTGCCGGCGAGCTGGGAAACACTATCCTGCAACTGGTCTACAAGTTGGGGACCCGACATGCGATGTCCCGAGCGGTCATCATGACCTCCACCCCCAATAGGGGCCTCAGTCTGTGACGAAGCGTCACACATTTCACTAAGTGCAGGGGAGAGTCCCCCAGCCTCGGTCTGAATCCCCACCTCGAGAGAGGGTGGGACTGGAGAAGGTAAATTCCTAGTGCCCATGCCGTGGACCACGTCCACCAGCCCGGCAACAGTCTGAGCAAGATTCGCTATGAGCGTTTCAATTTTACGAATGGCTGTCCAGGGATCGCCGCCAATGGTAGCAGGTCCCATCGGTTCATTGTCAAGATTCGGAATCCCAATGACAGCCTTGGGATTGGCAGGTAAAGGTGGAACAGTAGGGTCCACCCTAAGCCTCGGAGGCAGGTTAGAGGCCAGCAGAGGGGCAAGGGGAGCCAAGAAGGCTCCCCAGGCAGGCCGAGTCGGTACCGGTGGCCGCGCGGGGTCCGCTGCAAGTTGCAGTCGCGCCAGGTTAAGAGCCTGCGCACGAGGCATGTAGTTAGCACGGTTGCGCTCCCTCAGGGCAGGACAGTTACTATTGTTGGCTGAATGGTCGCCCAGGCAGTTAGGGCAAGACCGCTTCTTAGATGTACACTGAGCCCCCTGAGTGACCGGGCAGGCCACAAGAGGGGCAGGTCGGTTTAGACTGACAAAATTTCTTGATGTGACCAAATTTGTGACATTGATGGCAGCGGACCACCGCAGCGACAAAAGGACGAACAGCAAATTCTCGCTTGTTGATCAAGAGAGTGGAAGGAATCGAGAAGGCCTCCACAGTGACCTTAACCGAAGTGGACGGCCGTCCGTCGGCGCAAGGCAAACGCTTGACTGTTTTTACAGTGCACGGCTGCACGCTACCGTCCGGGGCGACCAGGCCCTGACATTTAGTCAAAATGTCTTCATCGGACACCGTGATGGGGATTTCCCGGATCTTCCCGGATAACCCCTTCCACGAAAAGACTAGGTTCAGAACACACCACTGAAGCCTGTCCGATCTGCGTGAGTGCAAGGAGCTTCTTCTGTTGGGCGTAAGAAAAGCAACCGATCAGATACCCCTTGCTAAGGGGCCTAACGCGGTCCACCGGGCCGATCGCTTCTTGCAAAATATCCGCAATTTAGACTGCGCAAGCATCTCACAAGATAGAGTGATTTGAGGGGCGGGTTCTCACGAATACACACACACCCACAGACACACACACACACGCACAGCCGAGGTTACACAGTATTATCATGACTTTCCCGAAACGCCACATACGTTGTGATGACAATGGGTCACATTTCGTTCCCATTTTTAAGTACTTTGCAGTGTTCGAACCCTAACCCTAATCCTAACCTTACCCCTAACCCAGCCCTAACACTAACGGATCATTGTTCTGACGTCAAAACAAGTAGGCATGTCAAAATAAGTTATGTAGATGTTCACTGATTTGTCCAGATAACACTGTGTAAACAAGGACACCCATTCCCCCCCCCCCCCACTTTCTCCCCCCCCCCCACACACACACTGGCAAACAGAAGTACATTCAATAAATACAAATAAAATAAAGTAGATAAATTAATTTTAAAAAATACAAAAGTAAACTGTGTCCATGGTAGCGCTTATGGCCTGCTTTTTTTTTTTTTTTAAAGATGGTGGCTGCATGGGTGGGGAAGAAAAATGTAATTGGGAAAAAAATAATTTTCTAAAATTAAGTTAGCCGTCATCACTCAATACTACTGACGTTACGTTTCGTCCATACGAAAGAACGAACGAACAAAACAATACCCGACAAATCCAGCAGTCGGTACTAAAATTCCCCGTGAATTCTTGTAGCCGTACCGGGGCACATAACAAGTTATCAATGAAATCTCTCAAAAACAATGCAATGTCTCTACCGGGAGAGAGTGATAAGCTTACCATTAAAATACTATTGTTGCCAAGCTACAACCTTTTGCTTTCTTCAGTCTGCTGTGGAACCGAGTTGCGCTTACATTAAATTTCAGGCTAACGAGAAAACAACCGAATTTCAGGGAATTTTTTAAAATGTTTATTATAATATTATTTTTTTTATGTATGTATATTATTGTATTTTTTTATCTCATTTATTTATTTATTTATTTTATTTATTTATTTTTGCCTGTGCAACTTTATTTCACGAGGGGGTGAATCTCACGCTACACTGACGCTATTGTCTTTCTATAAGCGGCAACATAAGTGATTCCATAATTGGTTTTGGCACAACAGATAACGCAGCCTGCAACATCTTGCCTATAGCTACAGGGTGAATTGTCGAGGGAAGGCCAGACTGGAGAGAGGGAATGGAAGAGACAGAGGGTAAGGGGGAGGCGGAAAGAGGGTGCGTGTGTGGGGGGGGGGGGTGAAATGAGAAAGGAAGTAGAAATAGACCTAAATATGTTTGACGTACAGAGAAATTTCTGTGCTGCTAGGTCTACCTTAGTAGATAGAGGCTGGGGTAAACAAATTTATTTTTTTAATCCATTAGTCACTCCATCAGACATTGTTATTTAATCATGTTGATGCATTACTCTCTCGGCAAAAATAAAACAGTGCTGAATACAAACGTAAAATAATGTGTGTTTTTTTTAAAAGTATTTTTATTACAAATTTTAGAAACTTCTAGAAGGAGATCGTCTGCTGCTCATTCCGCTGTTCAGTTTGCCTGGTAGAATAACTAATAAAATAATATATGGAATTATAGATTTTCGCCCGATGCATACTTCGAAAATGAAATCGTACCGCAGGCGTTCATGGTGTCACGGCAGTAAGGTTGGTCACGCCAAACTCAAAGTGACACACTGACCTCACAAGCAACGCGTTAACTTTATTTTCTGTGCCTCATACACGCACATCTTTGAACAATAATTATCATTGATACGAGACAGGATGATTGAGGTACATTATTATTATTATTATTATTATTATTATTATTATTATTATTATTATTATTATTATTATTATTATTATTATTATTAAGTACTCGTTTTCCATGGAAATGCGCCACACAATGTACATAATCCATAACTTCGACTTAAGGAAAAAGCAAGACTGCGCCCACTGCAGAGGGAGGGAAAGGTAATTACTTTACGACAGACTGGACAGTTTTTGTTTGATAGAAGCCGGTTGTCCCAGCCTAAACACCAATCCCATGCGCTCTCTCCTTTAAGCTAACCAATTGTCTGGGCTGTCATATGAGGCGCCATTTGTAAATTAAATCATTATTGTCATTATATCTATAGAACATACATTTTACCTGTATAAAAGATATTGTATACTTATAAAATGAATTCTATGTCTATAAAATACATTCAATAGCAATACAAAACATTTTATAGCTAAAAACAACATTTTTATAACTACAGACTACATTTTACAATATACAAGAGAAATCATACGCGATCATCACGCCGTTTGTAAATATTATTCCGAAAAACTATTTTATCTCTAAACACTTCATTTTATCTCTAAACACTACATTTTATACATAAACAATTCATTTTATAGGTAAACAATTCATTTTATAACAACAAAGAGCTTTTATATCTATAAAATAAATGTTATAATATATACAATGCATTTTACCTGTAGAATGCATTCGGAGCATTATTTTACATTCGGTGCATGACATTAATTTTATACTGACTTTCGAATTGCTGATCCCAGGGAAGCAACTCCATCCTCGTGTAGACTACTTGTAAACTTCTAAGCGACTCAACATGGTAAAGACCATTCAAGTCTACTACAAAAAATGGCAAGGACCATACTAGTGAAATGCTGATAAAACATCAGCGACATCATTGTCAGTCTCGACTGTTCCAATTATATTTTGGTCGTCTTGAAAAGCTATCGATAAGCACGAAAGCAAACCAGCTTCCATCGTAACTGTTACCTTGGAGATTGGTGACATCGCGGGAAGTCGATATAGGCCTAGCGGGAATTCCCTACACGCGCCGTAGCTACCTGAATTTAGCTTATGCAACGTCATACGTGCAGGAGGGAGGAGGGGGGAGGGGGCTTTTTTCGTTGAATTGGTTGAATGTACCTATTAACCAATCGTCCCCTATACGCTTAATGAGTCCGGGGACGTAAATTTTAATTTAAAAAAAAAAACAACAACAAAAAAAACGTCAGCCATCTTTGTGCACTGCATAGTAACTTTGGGTCGCTTAGAACGTTACAAAATAAAAATAATCGAAGGGAGAGAAGCAGTTATACAATGAGAAAGTTAGTATAAAATTATTGTATGGCGCCGACTGGAAAATAATTGTCGCGAATGCATTCTACAGGAACAATTCATTGTACGTGTTATAAAATGTATTCTATAGATATAAGTGCTCGTTGTTGCTATAAAATGAAGTGTTTACAGATAAAAGGAAGTTTTATAGATCGTTTTTGCTATAAAATGACTTGTTTATAGATACAATGACTTGTTTATAGGTAAAATGAATTGGTTACTTATAAAATATTTTGTTTATAGATAAAATAGGCTCTGTGGGTTCGGGCATTAAATAGAATAGACCCAACGTTTCCCGGCGTGTCGTAAGAGGCGACTAACAGGGGTGATGTTAGCACGGCATCACTGGGAGAAAGTCTTCTACACAGAAGTCACCGGCCAGGGCGGAGGAACCTCACGTTACTACAGGTTCAACGACCATGTGCTCAGGGCCAAGGCGAGCCACACTGTATTCGTGGATTTCGGCTGTGGCCAACAGCCTGGAGAGGATTGGGCACCGCCAGGTCTTTTTTGCCCAAGACACACTACATGATGACACAACCCACTAATTCCATACCGGATCGGTCGTCGCCCGGGTCGTCACACGGCACAAGGACCGCGCCTTCCGTTGGCCACCAGGACGGAGGAGTTAAGTATGCACGAGAAACAACATCGTCATAGGAACCTGGAATGTCAGGACCCTAACTGCGGAAGGAAAATTAGAAGAACTGGCCCACGAGTTGGACCACTATCGATGGAATGTTCTAGGTATCAGCGAACTGCGCTGGAAAGGCCTAGGTGAAACAACGACCGACAAAGGCCACAAGCTCTATTTCAGCGGTAGGGATGACAGGCACGAACACGGCGTTGGATTCTTGGTCCACAAGAACATTCTAGCCACTGTCATGGGTTGCCGCCCAGTCTCCAGTAGACTCATTACCATCCGCCTGAGAGCAGCCCCTTTCAACATCACCATCATCCAGGCCTACGCCCCAACATCAGACTATGACGACAGCGAAGTGGAGGATTTTTATGAAAATCTACAGGCGGTCCTTGACCAAGTGCCGAAGAAGGACATAGTCATAGTGCAAGGCGACTGGAATGCCAAGGTTGGCCAAGATGCGCACCACAACTGGGGAGACACATGTGGACCCCACTGCAACAACGAGACAAATGACAGGGGTCTGAGACTCTTGGAGTTTGCCAGATACAACAATCTGGTACTGGCAAACACGCTTGGTCTCCACAAAAACTCCCGACGATGGACATGGCACAGTCCTGGCGGGGAGCATCACAACCAAATAGACTACATCATGGTCAAGAAACGCTTCAGATCAAGCATCAACATTGGCAGGACACGTACTTTTCCAGGAGCAGACATCGGAAGTGACCACGATCTCGTGATGATGTCTTTCCGGCTCCACTTGAAGAGAGTAAATACAGCAAAGTGCACTAGACTGAAGTTCGACCTGGACAAACTGCAAGACCCGGAGGTGGCAGAACTATTTCAGGCCACAATTGGAGGGAAATTTGCACCACTGCTCATTTTGGGGGCTGGTGAAGTAGATGTCAACACCATGACCACCACCTTCAACTCAGCTGTGACAGATGTCGCCACTGAGATCCTTGGCAAGCACCGACCAAAGAAGAAGCTGTGGATCACACCTGAACTTTTGGATCTGTGTGATAAACGAAGAGAGATGAAAAAGAAAAAGAACACCTCACAGGGAGCTGATGTCTACCGAAAAATCAACAATGACATCCGAAAAGGCATGCTCACAGCAAAGGAGAACTGGATAGAAGATCAATGCCAGGAAATAGAGAACAGTCTGAACAAGAACAACAGCAAGAAGGCCTACCAGACTGTGAAGCGGCTGACAAGTGTCAAACAGCCCAAAGTCTCCACTATCCAAAGCAAGTCTGGCATATGCCTTACAGAAGAACAAGAAGTCTTGGACAGATGGACAGAGTACTGCTCTGACCTTTACAACCATACACCAAATGGAGACCCATCAGTTCTAGCATGTCCCGAGAACAGAGAAGAAGAAGAAATCCTCCCAATTCTCCGGGAAGAAGTTGAGGCAGCAGTGCAAGCGCTAAAGAAAGGGAAGTCAGCGGGAGTGGACAACATACCCGCGGAACTGCTACAAGCAGGAGGAGAAGCGATGATTGATGCCCTCACCATTATCTGTAACAAGATCTGGCAGAGTGGGGAGTGGCCTATACCATGGACCCAGTCGCTTGTCATCACTCTTCCCAAAAAAGGTAACCTTCAGGAGTGTGAAAATTACCGGACCATCAGCCTCATCAGCCATCCCAGCAAGGTCCTCCTGAAAATAATACTCAACAGGTTGAAACCCCAAGCTGAACAAATCATAGCTGAAGAACAAGCAGGATTCAGGGCAGGGCGAAGTACCACTGAGCAGATTTTCAACCTCAGAATAATCTGTGAGAAATACCTACAGCACCAACAACATCTATATCATGTGTTCATAGACTTCAAGAAGGCGTTTGACCGAGTCTGGCATGCAGCTCTATGGGCAACAATGAAAGTGTACAACATCAGCCCTAAAATTATTGAAGTCATCAAAAGCCTGTATGACAAGGCTACCAGTGCAGTCCTCCACAACAGAGCCATCGGGAATTGGTTCAGAACAACAATCGGTGTGCGTCAAGGATGCCTACTCTCTCCAACACTCTTCAACATCTTCCTAGAGCGCATCATGTCGGATGCTCTTGCAGACCATGAAGGCACAGTCAGCATAGGGGGTAGAGCAATCTCCAATCTTCGTTTTGCAGATGACATTGATGGATTGGCTGGAGAGGAACAAGAACTTGAACAGCTGGTACAGAGGCTTGACACCACCTCCAAAGCCTATGGAATGGAAATAAGTGCAGAGAAGACCAAAATGATGACCAACAACACCAATGGCATCAATACGGACATCAAAGTCCAAGGCCAATCCCTCGACACAGTGCATAGCTTCAAATATTTAGGAGCCATTGTATCAGACAATGGGTCCCGACAGGAAGTCCTCTCCAGGATCGCACAAACAACTGCTGCCCTGACAAGGTTGAAGCCCATTTGGAAAGACAGGACCATCAGTCTACATTCCAAAGTAAGACTGCTGCGCTCCCTTGTCATCTCCATCTTCCTATATGCTTGCGAAGCATGGACCCTCACAGCAGATCTCCAACGAAGAATACAAAGCATGGAGATGAGGTGCTACAGAAGACTTCTGGGCATTTCCTATACCCAACACATCACCAACGACGAAGTCCGACAGACCATCACACAAGCCATTGGACAACACGATGACCTGCTAACAGTGGTGAAGAAACGGAAACTTCGGTGGTATGGCCACGTCACCAGATCATCAGGCCTTGCAAAGACTATTCTGCAAGGCACAGTGCAAGGAGGTAGAAGAAGAGGGAGACCGAAAAAGAGGTGGGAGGACAACATTCGAGAATGGACTGGTTTGACACTGAGCGAAGCCATCAGGGCTGCTGAGGACAGAGAAAGATGGAGTATGCTGGTTAAACGATCATCTGTGGTGCCCCTACGACCTTCGGGTTACGGGACAGGATAGGATAGGATAGGATAGATAAAATGAATCGGTTACTTATAAAATGTTTTGTTTATAAATAAAATAGTTTTTTTGTGTTTAATATTTACAAACGCCGTGACGATTCGTGTATGATCTCTTGTATATCGTAAAATGTAGTCTGTAGCTATACAAATGTTGCTTTATAGCTATAAAAAGTGTTGTATTGCTATAGAATGTATTTTATAGATATATAATTCATTTTATAATTATACCATATCTTTTATACAGGTAAAATGTATGTTCTATAGATATAATGACAATAACCATTTAATTTACAAATGGCGCTTCATACTGTCAGACTATGCTCCCAAAGTCTGCAAGTGGGCGCCTGGAGCGGTTTGAGTTATATCCTATATAAGCCAGCGCCTTGAGCAGCTCTTGAGATGGAAGAAGCGCTACGTAAGAACGATCCAATAAATCATCAGGATGCTTTAAAGAGCACGCTTTGTCATTCATAGGGCATTCATCGTACCATATTTTCACTCTTTAACATCAACACCAACAAGCCGCTTGATTTTATTTGATTTAGTTAGTTCATTAGTTAGTTTCGTAATATGAGTATTAAATTGTCTACTCATCGCGTTACAAAGTCGGCTTGAATTTGTTTTAACGGGAAGTTGCAAACAATCTTTACGTTTCAGGGTTCCAACCCAGCAACTAAGGGTCCAAGCGCACACATACGAAACACCTTGTGGCGAATCACAACCTCTGTTTGTGAGAAACCAGAGCCCTACAGCCCAACAACATCATATAACATGTTCGAGGAACGTTCCAAAAAGCGCCCTATGATCACGAGTGTGACAGGCGCCATCAGTGCAACCATGAATTACAACATAAAATGAATGGCGTTATAAAAAAAAAGTAATTACAACACGATCAGAAACTGATGGCTGGATACAACTATTACAAGGTTTTACATACAATCTGTCAAGTTATTTGTACCAGGAAAAAATAAATAAAATAATAGTGCAGTGCAGACATAATTAGGTAAAGGCGCGATATCGGATGTTGTCTCACATTTGCCCGCATATGGTGTGAAAATAAAGCAGATGCTCTAGTTTTGGGGGCGTTGGCTGTATGTTTGTTGTACCCCTCTACAGATAGGGGCGACAAGTAGTTCAGTTGGGTATCCGGCCTGGCAGTCACCCGCGCCCACCGTCCATGGACCCCGCTCACATGGAATCCGTTGTCCACGTAATGGCCCTGTCAGATGGTAAGTCTTGGAAAGTCCATCCTTGCAAGGCGCCAAGGACATTTCAGAGAGGGTTGAACATGGCGCCCAACCTAGAACCTAAGTCATTTAATTCAAGATCCTGCGGGTGGACATTTAAATGCGAAGTTTATTTGGACGAACCGTTTAGACTGTATGAACGATCGCGAGGCAAAGGTTGGAATTCCAGCCCTGTAATTTCTGCGTAAGTAAAAAGACGGATTTGTCCTATGGTTGGTTCGGAGGGGGACCGGGGAGTGGGGTGGGGTTGTGTGGTGGAGGTGGTGTAGTGATTGGTTGTCGGGTTGGTTTGGTTGGTTGGTTTGATACTGTGCTACTAATAATGTGGGAGTTATAAATACTGTTCAACACCCACCATGTATTCGGCGTTAGCCTCCGAGCGTAGGAATAATGAAAGTGGAACAATGGTTGGATAGCATACCCTATACCGCAACAAAAAATAATTACAGGGCGAACAATTAGGGTTCTTCTTTTTCTGGCTCTGTAAAATGTCAGCTCCGCTTTGCCTAACAACGATAACTCGAAAAACAGACCGGGTTGTTTTCTTCTTCTTCTTCTTCTTCTTCTTCTTCTTCTTCTTCTTCTTCTTCTTCTTCTTCTTCTTCTTCAGACTTAATTGTTGAGCTACCAAGGAATGAGAACACCCACTCAAAACACTTAAGTGAACACCTACACAAATGCCACAAAGACCTGCAGTGCAATATGGGATATTTTCCCTGCCTACCAGCACTGAAGAAGAACTTCCTACGTGCTAGGTACATCGCTAAAGGAGAATTTTGTCATCGTCAAAGGGTCATTTACAATTTGCGCAGCGGCAACAAATTGTTTTCAGACATGAAATTTCGAAGCAGCAAGAGGCATTCTTAACACACTAGCCATGCGTGGTTCAAACACAACGGTCCCGTGTGATATTTATAGGCACACGCACATACTGTACCATCGCAACGACTGCACTACAAAGATAGGCTATGTCAGATTACGCAAGCACGCAAACATACACCCAGAGGTTAACAGTTTCCACGCATGCATGCAAACCTCGCCAAAATATACCAGAAATATTGGATGTACAGCCAACAAACGCACACACACATACAAATACACACACACTTATACACACACACCCACACACTACACACAGACATGCCTACACAAACACGCGAGTCAAACACATACTCGAACATACGCAAGTTTTCCTCTGTATTGCCTCCGCGGCATTTAATAATATCAGGTCCTATCGTCAAAGGAGAGAGAGAGAGAGAGAGAGAGAGAGAGAGAGAGAGAGAGAGAGAGAGAGAGAGAGAGAGAGAGAGAGACAAAGACAGAGAGAGACAGATAGAGACAGATAGAGACAGAGACAGAGAGATTATAATGAGTAAAAGCGAAAGTAAGAACATTATTGTATTGTATACTTTTTTGACACTTTATTGTCTCTTTTTATTCTGAATCACCTACCCTGGGGAAGGAGTAGCCGCAGCCTGTGGCTGTAACAAGAGCCTAGATTTAAACACAGCCTTAAGCTTTTGCCTTGTTTAGTCAGTGTAACCTTAGAAGGTTACTGTTAGTCTAAGGTACACAGTTGTATGCTGACGATAGCCCAGCAGGCAATGACATCATCGCAGCTTACGTTAGAGCGCTTCGATTTTACATCCAATCAGAACAGAGAGAGATTAGGTAGAACCAGTTCTGCCTGGTTAGGCAGAGGCCAGGTAGAGGGTCAATCTGCGTTCAAACTGCCTAGAGTACACAGCTACACTCTAACAGAATCTCTCCATAGACTAAAGCAGGACTTGTTGAAAATTCGAATCAACTAAGTTAGCCACGGCCTGACATTGTCAAAAAGACAAGCAGGCATTGTATCGTATGCCCAACTAGGCGAAAGACAAGAACAAGTCGTCGCTGAACGTTGGTCTGCAGAGGCATCTCACGCACTGAGCAACGAGAGCCCACCAGTCTAGTCACAAGGAGCAGAATCCACCCCAACACAGCTTATCAAGGAAGCACCCATGACACAGTTCGTCGAAAAAACAGATAAGTGCAGATCGAAACCGTGCACCAAATCTGTATCAAAAGGACCACAGTAGTCCACTCTTCCAGAACTCTGACCATTAGGGCAGAAAGTATCCAGTGCCCGATGATGAGAAAGTAGCTACCTAGTCCTATCAAGAGCAAACCATTCGCAGTGACTTTTGAACTTTTAAGTTAGTTTCGTACTTTGAAGATCGTGTATAGAGTAGAGGAAATAAATGTGTGATATTTACTGTTATCAAGTGGCTGGACTACATATGTTTCATAGCCGTGTGAAAGCTAGGGTGACAGTGATCTTTTACCATTTTTCTTCCTATCTCTGTACCCCAGCCTAAACAGCCTAAACACAGACCAAGCAAAACAAATAAATGTATTAAGTTAAGTCACAGGGAGATTACTAGCGATCCCCATAGACTAAAGACGAGTGGGTAATAGCATTCCATTTTGCAGAGCCCAGCAACAATAGACCCACCGTCACAGTGGCGCGCCCAAAGCCAAACAACCTAATATTAGTTGTGTTTTTGAAATTTTACTGGGGAAGCAAACCGGAGTACCCGGAGAAAACCTCAGAGACCTTGCCCGAGTCCAAAGTAAATAATATTCGAAGAAGAAGAAGAAGAAGAAGAAGACAGACAGAAAGGCAATAATATCTACATAAACCGTCAATGTTTTGTGAGTAAACACCATTAAGAAATAATTACAGCGCGAACAATAAGGGTTCTTCTTCTCCTGGCTCTGTAAACTGTCAGTTCCGCTTTGCCTAACAAAGATAAACTCAAAAAACAGACCGGGTTGTCAGTTCTCGAAGTTTTGGGACTTCTGTTTTTCCCCTGGCTTAAGCGGGGCTGAAGATTTCCTATGACGGCCTACGAGCGCCAAAACCGAGAGTTACCATTATCACGAGATAATTCAAAGTATTATGTGTTCTGTGTATACATGTAATTTACAGAGATATCGGTAATCTGCAGTGTTAATTAATAATTATCAGTATTTGCCACGCTTTTCTAGCGCCAAAACCTGATAATTACAAATATCATGAGATAATTACAATTATCAAGAGATAATTATAATTATCAAGCGATAATTACAATTATCACTGAAAATTATAAATATCAAGATGAGCATGCGCGGCCCGATGCGCGATGCGCATGCGCGGCCACGGCATTGTACTGTGCCCAGCACACCTGGAGTTTTGGCCCTAATAAAGCGTGGCCCAAACTGAAAATTAGTAATTAACACTGTGAATTACCGGTATCTCTGTGAATTACACAGAACACTGTTAATTACAATTATTTATCGCACAGCGACTGGTCATACACAGTCACATGAGATCCGTGGCGCGGGAAATTGGCCAGTTGATGCAAGATTTTGTGCCAGTGTAGAGATGTGCTCTTTGGTGGTGTATTTGCCGTTGGAATTTATTATTTGTGTTTGTGTGAAACAGGTAGGAGAGTGTGACATTGTTTCCAAAGTTACTTTTGCGCTTTGTATTCCGGTTTTGACATTGGTTGGGAGCCCTTTGAGAGGCAACGTTTTTCCCAAAAAGCAGGCTTTGAGACCTGCATTATGGCGAAACCGAACCTTGCCACAGAAGTGGCGGAAGAAAATAGTCCGTCGAAGGATGATGATCTTGAACCAACAAAACACGTGCCTTCTGGCTCTAAGTGGAAAAGCAAGCTCAAGAAGCTTGCTAGCAGGATTGCCCTTTTTATGGAAAGCGATTCGGAAGGACAGTTTTCAGATTCCTACTAGGAACCGCCAGTGACGAAACGGTACAGACGAGAGACGGTGTAGGCCTCTGTAGTCCTCTGCCATAGGGTGAGGAATTGATCTTACACGCAGACGGTGAGTTGGATGAGCAAGAAGAGACTCTGTTCAAGTCACTCGCTCCACCTCAACGGTAGGCAGTAGTGATGCCCATCTTGGCAAAATGCTCAGTAAAATAAATGACGAATTCACTGCAGGTGATGAGCCGATGGGACCCAAGTTGTCAGAGTCTCTCGCTCGCGTAGTAAATGGCCGCTTTGCCTTTAAGAACAAACTCAGTGAAGAAGTGAAGAAAGCTAAATTTGAAGCTTACAATCGTCCTGAGAACTGCCCTGACATGGTCGCTCCGCGTTTGAACATCAACAATGAAATTTGGTGCTCTCTCGGCAAAGATAACACGTTTGTAAAAAAAAGGCAGATCTTTCGTTCATGCATATGCAAAGATGCATTGTAAAAGCGGCAACCTCAACCGCCCGATTGGCGGACATGTTAATTGGGTCACAAGGGCCAAAGGTCACGGAGACGGAAGTGCGTTTGTGCACCGATAATATTGCACTACTCGGACATGTCCACAGGGACTTGACGATTCGCAGGCGTGAAGAATTGAGACCACACTTGAACTCTGAGTACACAAAATTGTGTGGTGATTGGCTAGAACCCTCAGGCGGTCAGTTGTTCAGTTCAGACTTGTCGTCAGCCATGAAAGAGGCAAAAACGATGGGGAAAATCAGTGCTACAGTTGGCAAGAGCTCAAGTTCTCACCACAACAGCCAGCGCCGTTCCAATAAGAACTACGGCAAAGAGCCTTTTTTAGGCAGGCGTTCGGCACCTTACCAGTGAACGATGTCCACGCGAGGACAGAAGCACCACTTCGGGTATTCCCGTTACCACAACAAGGGCAAAGGGGCGAACCAGAGTCACGAGAACTCGCAGTAACACTGCAGGTGAGTGATGAATTTGACACAGTTGATGATCTAGTCCAAACCTTACAGAATGATGTGGCTAGTTTTACTGCAGGTAGAATTCAGTATTTTTACCATGAATGGGTCAAAATGACATCAGACTGTGGAATTTTGGAGACAGTGTCTGGTGTAAAAATAGAACTTGACTGTGCTGTATAAACTTTGCCTACTTTATCAAAACCTGGGTCACAGGTGTGTAGTGATGAAGCTGAAGCTGTAGATGTAGAGATACGGAATCTATTAGCCAAAAAGGTCATTGAGGAGTGCAAGCACTCAGAAGGGGAGGTTTTGTCTCCTATTTTTACTCGCAGCAAAAAGGATGGGTCGAACAGATTGATTCTGAATCTAAAACGGCTCAATACAGAAGTGACATATTACCATTTCAAGATGGAAACTTTACAGGTGGCATTGGCTTTGATATCAAAAGATTGTTATTTTGCATCGGTGGACTTAAAAGATGCATATTACAGTGTGCCTGTGTGCAAAGAAGATCGCAAATTGCTCAGGTTTGTTTGGAAAGGGAAAGTGTACCAATACAAATACAAAGTACTTCCAAATGGGCTTTCTTTAGCACCTCGATTATTCACAAAACTTCTGAAACCAGTTTTTGCCACTCTTCGAGCCAGAGGTCATGTTTCTGCTGTGTTCCTGAACGACTCGCTCCTCATGGGTAACACAAAACAACAATGTGTAGACGACGTCATGGATACAGTGGCCACACTGACGAAGTTGGGGTTTATAGTTCACCCCACAAAGTCTGTGTTAAACCAGTGAAACAAATCCAATATTTGGGAGTCGTTATTGACTCTGAGTTTATGACGGTCCGATTAACTCCTGAGCGAGTAGCAAGTTTGAAATTAAGCTGTTCACAGCTGTTGGCGCACAGAAAAGTTCTGATACGTGAAGTTGCCCAAGCTATCGGTAAAATCGTAGCCAGCTTTGTGGCAGTAAAACATGGTCCTTTGCACTATCGCCATCTGGAGAAAAACAAAACAGAAGCACAGAAGATCAATCTAGGTGATTTTGACAAGAAAATGTTGCTGTCTGAGGAAAGCAAATGAGAATTGAATTTGTGGATGTGTCATGTCAAAAATTCACAAAATGACATTGATGACAGTGACCCAGACGTACTTGTGATCACATCTGATGCCAGCCTGCTAGGGTGGGGTTGTGTGTGTGAAGGTGTCTCCTCTGGAGGAGCATGGAGCTTGGAAGAAAGCAAGCACCACATTAACCTCTTAGAACTTAAAGCATCATTTTTTGCTTTGCAATGCTTTAAAGATAAATTGCAGGGCAAACATGTCAGACTTCAGTTAGACAACACTTGTGCAGTCAGTTACATTAACGCCATGGGGACCAACCATTCAGATTTGGGAAACGACTTGATTTTTGAGATGTGGTCTTGGTGTGTAGCATATAAAATCGGGATTTCGGCTGCACATATTGCAGGGAAAACTAATATAATGGCAGATTACGAATCCAGGCACTTGAATTTAGATCAGAATGGTAGCTGGACAATGAGACGCTGAGAGCGGCTTTGCAAGCGCTAGGAGCAAGCCTCTAATCGATTTGTTTGCTTCTAGGATAAACACGCAGCTGGACGCTTATGTGTCTTACAGGCCGGACAGGCAGTCGCAATTGATGCTTTTAGCATTTCTTGGCATAACACTGAGTTTTATAGTTGTATGCATTTGCTCCTTTCAGCATCCTGCCCCGCGTTTTGCAGAAGATTCAGCGAGACAGAGCCTCGGGGCATTGGTGGTGACGGACTGGCCTACGCAACCTTGGTACCCAGTACTACGACGACTGCTGACAGCCCCCCCCCTTTCCCCCACTCCCCCTCCCCACCGTTTGCCTGACCTGCAGGACCAGGCTTCTTCGCTTACCCAGCCACCCGGATGCAGTTCATCGTTTGGTTCAGCAAAAAAGACTCAACCTCCTGGTTTGCATGACCTCGGGCATCATTTCCGTGATGCAGGAATGAGTGATGCAGCTGTAGGATTAGTTATGAGTTCCTGGAGACCTAACACGGTTAAATCTTACAACACTTACATTAAATCATTGGACGGATTTTTTGGTCAAACACCATGTTTTAGTCCCCATCATATGTGCATTTAGCAAATTTTCTCGCCGAACTGTTCAAGAAAGGAGCTAGTCACAGTACAGTAAACCTAGCCAGGAGAGCAGTGGCTGCATACTTAAACAAATCAGGTACTCAGTCTTTAGGAAATCACCCTTTGGTCTGTAGAGTGGTTAAGGGTTGCTTTGAAGAAAGTCCGTCTTTACCCAAATACCAAGAGGTTTGGGATGTGGACTCTGTTGTTGACGTACTAGCAAAGTGGGATAAACCTGAAACAATTGATTTGAAGCATCTTACGTTGCGTATTACAATGCTACTAGCATTTCTCTCTGGCCAGAGAGGGCAAACTATTCATTTTTTAAAAGCTGATGATGTCAAATTGACCGATGATAAATGTGTTTTGGTTTACAGTTCTGTTTTGAAGCAAACAAAGCCAGGTAGGCATGTTAGACCAATAAAATTCGACAAATTTGTTGATAGAAATCTGTGTATTGTAACAAATTTGAAAGAATAATTATTTGAAAAGAACATGTTCCTTGAGGAATGGGGAGAAACTTTTGATATCCTTTGTGAAGCCAAACAATGAGATTTCTAGGGACACAGTTTCAAGGTGGTTAAAAAGTGTGTTATAAGAAGCGGGTGTTGATGTTGCTAAATTCTCTGCTCATAGCACTAGAGCAGCTAGCACTTCGGCAGCCTTTGACAAATGTGTGCCTTTGGATGTTATTATGAGTGCTGCAGGGTGGTCACGGAAAACCACTTTTAGTCAGTTTTACCACAAGCCTGTTGTGGGTAAAGAGACCAGGATGTTTGGTCAAACAGTACTTGAAAACCTTTTGCAAAAATAGAAAGTGTTTGAGACTATCAAACTTGTGTAACAATCAGTTTTACCAAATAAATGGAAACTGACTTTCATTGATATATTCTGTTTGATTGGACGAAGGTAAGGCTCTTGACCTCCTCTCTAAAGTCTCATGTGACTGTGTATGATCAATCGCTGTGCGATAAATAATTAATAAATTAAACGAGACTTACCTGGAAGGTGAAGTTTAAGTGGAATTATTTGGAGCATAGTGATGGGAAGGAGCAGTCACATGCCCACCCATCATGGCTTTAAATGAGTTCCATGATTCCCACCCAGGTGAGCCTCGTTTATATTAGGAGGTCAATCGCGTCTAAATACTGGTCAATTTCCCGCGCCCGGATCTCATGTGACTGCTCCTTCCCATCACTATGCTCCAAAAAATTCCACTTAAACGTCACCTTCCAAATAAGTCTCGTTTAATTTAGTAATAATCAATGATACATGTAAGTTTTGCAAGTTTTGACCCTAGTAAGCCACCTTACCAGAATTAAGCATGATCACGTGAAAATTATAATTATCAAGTGAAAATTTTAATTATTATGTGACAATTACAATTTTCAGTTTTGGCGCATTTCCAGGTGGATTAATAGAGCCAAAACAGAAAATTAAACATGATCACACGAACGTATTTGTAATTTTTCAATGATAATTGTAATTATCTCTTGATAATTGTAATTATCCCATGATATTTGTAATTATCACATGATAATTGTAATTACCAGGTTTTGGCGCTAGCAGGCCGCCATAGATCCCCCTAACACAATCTTTTTCACACAAAAAAACCACATCGCCATCATCCGTGCAGATCCTAACCCTTCTGAAAAACATTACATGCGTGAGGGGTTGTGCAGCTGGATGCACCCTCTGTGTGTGTGTGTGTGTGTGTGAGTATGTGTGTGTGTGTTTGTGTGTGTGTGTGAGCGCATGCGTTTTTGTTGTCGTTTTCTTTTATTATCTTGGTAGTCTGCTTTTCTTGTTTTGTTTCCTGACAACATTTGTGTGCGGTTCGCTGATGATTTGTGGATGTGAGTGAATGAAGAAATGTTTTTAGGTCCCGAGATACTCACAGATGTCGGGACCAATTGTGTTTTTAATTGTTATTGTCAGATTTATGCCATTCCCAGACGCGCAAAGCAAATTCTTCTGTGTGTTACATTTGAAGCGAATAAAGAATCTTATGTCTTATGTGTTATCTTATGTCTTATTATGCTGGGAAGAGGGGATGGGTGAGGACGGTAACACAACTAATAATAATAATAATAATACCGGATGCTAACACGCGCTTTACTTCGAATGATTTCGAACTCAAAGCGCGGCGACCTATACCAACATACACATAACAAACTACACATAATCTGGTCTTGGCATTGCAATCTGGTTTAAAAAAAAAGAAGTTTTGCGAGGGCGTTGGAGGAAGAGAGAGAGAGAGAGAGAGAGAGAGAGAGAGAGAGAGAGAGAGAGAGAGAGAGAGAGAGAGAGAGAGAGAGAGAGAAAAAAAAACCCGGCAGGAAAGAGTGAAATACAGAAAAATATATCTGTAATATCTAATTTTGATCTGGGATTGTGAGTAAAGGCGTTTCTTCAGTCACCCTACCTCTACAAATAAGCCTAGAGAGCTGCATCACCAACATAGAGGAGGAGGAGGAGGAAGAAGAAGAAGAAGAAGACGGAGAACAAGAACAAGAAGAACAAGAGCAAAAAGTACTAAGAACAACAACAACAACAACAACAAAAACAGCAAAGCAAACAATAAAAATACCGTTTCTCGAACAATAAAAATACCGTTGTCTTCTAAAGAAATTCAAAACTCTATAGAAAATAAATTTGTAAAAGACATTAAACCTAATTGCAACTATAATAAACCTTGTGGAATTGCTAGATCAATTTCAAGCATGGCACATGGAATAATATTAAACTCAATTAAAACCAAATATTGTAAACAATGTAAAATGTATGTGTGGTGAATATATTTATCTGAAACATGTATTATTTCAATGCAGTAATATGCGTCCATTTTTGCCAACTGATGTTTCTATTCTCGATTCCATTGATAACATAAGCTTTGATGTAAGCATTCGATTAGCAAAAGGTTTGATTGATTCTCCAGTTGCTCAGTTTATATAATTATGTATATTATATGTATGGATGTATGTATGTATCTGGTGTAAATGTGTGTGAAAGCGTGCGTACCTCTTATCATCTCGATGAAGAAGACGTTAAGATTGTCAAAATTAAAAATTAGAACAAACATTAAAAGATACAGACACAAAAAAAAACGAAATTTCTTTCAGACAAATTACATTTTATCCACCCAGACACACAGCTCGTGTACACCAATGAACAGTCAAAGGCGGGACCACTCACAAAACGTGGGTTGATCATGTTTATGGTCCTTAGCCGATGCTTTGCTAAGAGAAGAACAACCTCCCATGTGGCCAATTAATGGGCAGATCAAACGATTTTATATTTTTTTCTTTCAGGTTTTAAAAAAATCTTTCTGGGACGAGTCTACCCACACTCGATCTAAACAAACACGATCACAGACAGACTTTTGATAGGGACGTAGATCAGCCTAAACTCCCGCTAAATATAGAGGTAGGCAAAGAAACACTACGTGTTCGCTCTCTCTCTCTCTCTCTCTCTCTCTCTCTCGCTCTCTCTCTCCTACCCACCTACCTACTCACACACACACACACACACACACACACACACACACACACATGCGTGTACGAGGTGTAAAATGGGGTAATTTGACCTACTTCGCGCTCCTTAATTAAGCGGCGAATTAGGTCAAATTTGTTAACAAACACAGCTAGGATAAGGAATTTTCCTCGACGATTAGGGTAAGGCAGTGCCTCGACGATTAGGGTAAGGCACCCCTTCAAGAAAAGGGTTAGGGTCAGGGCTAGTTGCAGCGCTGCAACTAGCCCTGACCCTAACCCTTTTGTGGAACGGGTGCCTTACCCTAATCGTCGAGGCACTGCCTTACCCTAATCGTCGAGGAAAGTTCAAAACTTGACCTAGATCCTGTCTTAGAGGCGCCGAATTAGGTCAAACTTTTTGAGAAAACGGTGCTCTAAAACCTACTTTTTTGAACAAAACTTGACCTATTTAGCGCTCTATAGCAGAGGAAATTCGAAAACGGGATGGAAGTTCTCCGTCCCGGATAGAGCACTCCCTTGCACTAAAAACACTCCCATGCACTACAACTGCACTCCCATGCACTAAAAGAGCACTCCCGTGTACTTAGAACAAATGAGGAACGGCAGACAAACGGGGAACGACAAAATTACCTCATTTTGTACTAAAAAAGGCAAATTTCGTTCCTCATTCGTGCCGTTATACAGGTACACACACACACACACACACACACACACACACACACACACACACACACACACATACAAATGCACTTCCTACCTAGTCTATAATCAAGCATCTACATTAGTCCAGTTAAAAGACGGAACCTCTGCTACTGTCTGTTAATAATCAGGTCTGTAAGTTTCAAAAGCAAGACTTCCTGTTAGATGAAACAAACTACGTTTTCTTTTGATCTCGGCTAATTGTCATTTGCACAGGGCTATTGTATCAAGATGTCGTAATAATGAGACATTAGCCAAGGCAAGATGCTGTATTAAAATAACGAGGCATTAGTTATAAACTATGTTATTTGTAAGCGTTAAAAAAGAGAAGAAAAGAACGTCTGAGCAGAAGAAGAAAACGAACAAAATTAGACAGAATGATGCACAGAGGAGAGCGATAAAAAGAAAATGTCAAAAATTACATCAATTCAAAGCACCTAAAAAATAGAATTCCATTATTCAGTAAAAAGAAGGAGAATAAGAAGAAGAAGAAGAAGAAGCAGAAGAAGAAGAAGAAGCAGAAGAAGAAGAAGAAGAAGTCGAAGTGGAAGTCGAAATCTTTAATAGGATAATAGCATTAGGTCCTTTGGACCTGTCTTACAGCTAGTCCTTAATAAACAATGCAAAACAAACAAAATAATTAACATAAAATAATTTGAAACAAGCATATTCCTTAACTACGGTAACAAATCACTAAGCAAATTAATGCATTTTAATACACATACTCCCACCCTTCTTCCCCTCCCCATCCATCTCCTCCTCCTTTCACACACACACAAGCACAAGCACACACACACATGCGCGCGCGCAAACACACACACACACACAAATTCACACCTTCTTAGTAACTTAAATTGTGGCAGGGTAGGGAAGAACAAAGAGGTATACAATCATCTAAAATATTAAGAGCAAAGGGAGCAAAATGAAGAAGAAGAAAAAGAAGAAGATGGACAACAACAACAACAACAACAACAACAACAACAACAAGTAATAGCAATCAAGTTCAAGTTAAATGATAGCCTGATTGATAATATAGAACAAACACTAATCCACCCCCACCGCCAAAACCACCCCAAGTTAACTCCTCCCCAACCCCGCCCTCCTTACCACCACCACCCCATCTTCCTCCCACCCCAGCCTATTAGTTATTCCGCTCAGCGGAAGGGGCTCTCAACAAGCTCTCTTTACCTGCCGCGGTAGTTACGTACTTGAACATTCAATATTGACAGGTTAGACAGGGGAGAAGTGGGGTAGGGGAGTGAGGGGACGTTGGGGAGGGGCTGCCATAAGATCGTATATAATGGGGTCATCCCATTGCGAATGTGTGTTACGTCCCCTATATTCTCAGGTGTCTGGGGACAATAATTTATTTAACAAATGCGAATGTGTCGGGGACTTTAAATTTATCCAACGCAACGCAACGCGAATGTGTTTGCTTTACCCCCTTCGGGCTGGCTTGATTCAAAAGCACCTGGCTTAACTACTGACCCCCCAAGTCAGTGGATTAAAAGTCAGGCTAATAGTGATACCGTCCTTCACAATACTAATGGTAGGGTGCTGTTTACAAGTGTGCACTGATATGATATTATATCTTCTCATCTTCTTATCATGGCTATGTAATTATAGTAGCAAAGCTATGGGAGTGTACTATTGTGACTTGTCTAAACACTGCAAAATAAAATACAGTTTTGCTCGCACAAAATAGAAAATTTCGTAATTCCATGTGCCCTAAAGGGTAAATTTTTTTGTGAATAAAAATCCTAGACTTGAGTTTTACGAGAGAATACCCTTATTGTTTTAATAGCTAATAACGGCAATAGCTAATACTTTGTTGAGCAATATCTACTGTATTTATGATATTATATTTTTCATTAATTTCTTACTAACGAAAGTTGTTTTTATGCTTTTTTAAAATTATGGCACACATGTGTGAACCACAGCAAGAAGGCCTACCAGACTCTGAAGCGGCTGACAAGTGTTAAACAGCCCAAGGTCTCCACGATCCAAAGCAAGTCCGGCATATGCCTTACAGAAGAACAAAAAGTCTTCGATAGACTGATGGACAGAGTACTGCTCTGACCTTTACAACCACACACCAAACGGAGGCCCATCAGTTCTAACATATCCCCAGAACAGAGAAGAAGAAGAAATCCTCCCAAGTCTCCGAGGAGACGTCGAGGCAGCAGTGCAATCGCTGAAGAATGGCAAGTCGGCGGGAGTGGATAGCATACACGCAGAATTGCTTCAACCAAGAGGAGATGCAATGATTGACGCCATCACCATTATCTGACTTCCCCTTTTTCAGTGATTGCACTGCTGCCTCAACTTCTTCTCGGAGAATTGGAGGATTTCTTCCTCTTCTCTGTTCTGGGGACATGCTAGAACTGATGGGTCTACTTTTGGTGTGTGGTTGTAAAGGTCAGAGCAGTACTCTGTCCATCTATCCAAAACTTCTTGTTCTTCTGTAAGGCATATGCCAGACTTGCTTTGGATAGTGGAGACCTTGGGTTGTTTAAAACTTGTCAGCCGGGTGCTCCATGCATGGCAATAGAACTGCAAAATAGAATAATGGTGGCACATTAGTAATTAACTAAACGAAATTAACTGGGACGAATTAAGTTTAGTAATAGTAGGCTACAGTCAAAATCATCTTCAACTCCTCCTGGTCCATTTCCTCACTGAATACGTGAGCTGAGTTTTCCTCATTCTTCTTTCTCTAGTCCTCTTCTTTCTCTTCATTTACCACTACTACTACTACTACTACTACTACTACTACTACTACTACTACTACTACTACTACTACTACTACTACTACTACTACTACTTCTTCTTCTTCTTCTTCTTCTTCTTCTTCTTCTGCCTCCGCTTCCTCTTCCGTCCCTTCCTCCTTACTGCTAAATTTTTGTTGCCATTAACGTTCTTTCAGCTCAACGACAACTAATTCCCTCTTTTGACTCAACACACCCGCCAACGTGCTTCACAAGTTCAATTACTAATATTATTTGCATAAATAATTATCCAGTTCTCAATCTCCTGGCTAAAGGATCTTCATACTTTTCGAATGTATGCACTCCTTCCTTCCAGGCAAAAACAAAATTAAATAAAAAATTAAAATAAGCCACAATGGATGCCCTATCCCCTCTGAGCGAGCAGAAGAAGTAGAGAAGATTGTCTTACTGATTGCCATAGCTACGAGCTATAGAATAAAACTATTATCCGCTCATCACACTCGACAATAGCGATGGTAGAGTTTTCTGTTAGTGCGTGGCTCATAATAATAATAATAATAATAATAATAATAATAATAATAATAATAATAATAATAATAATAATAATAATAATAATAATAATAATAATAACAGGCAATTTATACAGCGCTTTCCAAAATCACAAGGCGCTTTACACAAACAAATGTAAACACAACAAGCGTACATTGGTCAAAAACACGCAACCACATACACATCCCAACACCCAAAAAACACTCACTCAGGGCGCCTAAGAAAAGGCCTCTCTAAAAAGATGCGTCTTCAAGTTCATTTTAAAAGACACTAGTGAAGGACTGTGACGGACGGAACGAAGTAGCGAGTTCCAGGTCTGAAGGGAGAAAAAAACCTGAAGGCTCGACCACCGTCTCTCACCCTGTGATACCCTGTTACACGAAACATCCTTTCATCAGCAGACGAGCGGAGAGAGCGAGAAGGAACATAGTCAAAAGTTCGGAAAAGATAGCTAGGAGCAGTTCCAGAGACGATGACCAGCGTGGTTATTTTCAATTTTAGCTTGTATATATCGTTCTCAAACCCCCGTTGGGGTGCCGGGGGTTTCAGTATAAATAGTATCCCCACTTTCTGGAAATTTAGTGCTTTAAATTCCCACTGTCGCTGTCTTTCTCATTTGCTCTTTCTCATTCCTGCTCTGTTCTATCAATCTGCTATACTATCGTCTTCTTCGCTAGACCAGTCTCCTACCTTTTTTCTTGAAAACTCTTCCGGGACAAGACTCCTTATTTGTGTATGATGTCTGTTGGATCAGCTTGGGAATATTGGACGCTTTCTGCCAGGTGGCCACTAGGGCTTCCTATGATGTTATTATTTAGCAATGTAGGCATTGTATATGTATGTGTTTTGTTGATAATTTATAATGATGTTTGTATTCTATTTTGTTTTTGTAAACGGGGGTTCGATAAGTTGGGGTGAAGCCTCAGCCGTCCCCTGCGTGGGATGTCTTTATTGTAAAGTGACTGGCCGGTGGAGGGCATTCAATTTTCCCACTAGGGTTGTTTCGGCAGATCTTTTATGCGGATTGGGGGTTGTCCGGTCCTGATTTGGCTCGGAAGAGTCCGCTGGACCTAAAGCAACAATTATGTAATGTATTGTAATATCGTTTTCAAACCCGCTCCTTACCGATCCCTCCAGAATAAAGTTTATTATTTTTTTTCTCCTCAGTGCACATTGGTGCCAGGTACTGCAACCTTTTGTGCAAGTAGACCTATCACCTGGGCTTAGTCTTGCCTGATTTTCCACCTGTCGAAAAATGGCGCTGAGCGACGGCGAATAGAGGCAGCGTTAGGATACGAACACTTAACAGTAATATAATGGCCAGTCTTAACGGCGAATAAAGGCAGCGTTAGGATACGAACACTTAACAGTAATATAATGGCCAGTCTTAACGGCGAATAGAGGCAGCGTGAGGATACGAACACTTAACAGTAATATAATGGCCAGTCTTAACGGCGAATAGAGGCAGCGTTAGGATACGAACACTTAACAGTAATATAATGGCCAGTCTTAACGGCGAAAAGAGGCAGCGTGAGGATACGAACACTTAACAGTAATATAATGGCCAGTCTTAACGAGGAGGTTGGTGGAGGCTCACGAACCTATTTTATCGAGGTTTTCAGATCCAGAACCTTTGTTCCTACACCTATTTGTTGTCCGATGGTGTTCCACCACATGAAAACAAAGAGTAAAATGAGTCGAAAGTTTGTGTTTTTTTGTATTTTTTTTTCTTTTTGTTGTTGTTGTTGTTGCTGGGTGGTTTGGTTTGTGTGTGTGTGTTCCAAACGTTTAAAAGCAGACACTATGGTCATGGAAGAGGTTATTAATCCACATCATTTAGACAAAAGTTCTCCTATGGGCGCGTAAGCTGCTGACATGAGAGTCTTTGATAAACATCAGGGCGAGAGTCTAACACAGGGCTCCTTCATGCAGTCATTTCGCGTCACTAAATGCCACAGACACACAAAATTCCCGCTTGATGCATTCACAACAACGCCTTGGAGCATATTGGTCACGCCCCGCTGCGTTAATCTGTTGAGCTCCTATACGCCTCTATTCTAAGAGTGAGAGTCCATTTATTGCGCGATAAAAGACGGCGTTTTGAACGGTCGGATAGTGAGTTTAGATTCAATTATTCGCAAATATTAGACACACGCATACACACAACAAAAATGTATAAATACTGAATGAACATTGAGGTTTAACGTCTACACCCACCATTGGCGATATGGCAGACGGGGATAACCATCCCAGGGAAAGAGGGGTAGGGACCTAAATCAACACTGAACCACCAGAGCAATCATACTGCTAAAATAAACAGTGAAAAATGGCCACTTGTTATATTGCCCACCACAGGATTCGAACCTGGGTCATCGATGTCCCAGGCGAGCGCTCTACCACTTGTGCTACGGCGGTGGGACCAAAATGTATAAATATGTAAGCAAATGCTCGTCTCTTAACAAGAATTAAACATTCAAACATTTTTTTTTGCAAAAGGCGCCAGTATTGAGATGTGAGCGCTGTAGATTGCCTGTGGTTTCTGCATCTTTTAATCTCGAACCCAGACGCAGTTTTCATTGTGTGATCCAGTTCCCCATTCTTTCTATTCTTCAAAGTATGTATTTTTCCAAGCGTGGGAAACATTATGTTACCATCCTATATATGAACAATCCTAGTTATGTTTGCCTTCATCATTGATGGATGGATTGGAGTGGAACTTCCCTATTATATACCTCTCCAGTGTGGTGATCTTGATCGCTTAGTCTAAAACTGCTCATCCACTAGGGTAGCATTCTGCCATAGATTTTAAAAAAAAAATAATGACTTGGCATATTGTTACTATGACGTGTCACCTAAGGAGGAGGACGAAGAAGATGGAGGAGGACAGAGAGAGAGAGAGAGGAAGAAGAGGAGGAGGAGAAACAGCAACAACAGCAACAGCAACAACAAATACAACAACAAGGATTGTTGTTTTTAAAAGGCGAAGTTTTGAGAAAGGGGACACAGGGTTGACATATGTGCACTCTCAACATAGAATCGTGTCATCGACCTGGTTTCCAAGCCTCCAAGGTCACGAGCTTGTGTCAGAGTTCTACAACTGTAAATTGAAAACCTTTGTGTAGGCTGAATACCCACTTTCCTGAATATTGAAAAGCCCCCCCCCCCCCCCGCTCTGGCTCAGCGGTACAGCGTTGGCCTGGCACTCCGACCGATGAACCATGTTGGAATCTCGTTGTGTTCAAGACAAAAGTGGCCATTTTCACTGTTATCTTAGCGGTATGATTATTCTGGTGGTTCAGTGTTCATCATCAGTGTTAATAGATCATGCTCGAAAATACGCGTGGAAACAACTCTCGCCGGCTTGCCCGCATGTTGCGCCAGAGTTGTCTAACGTTGAGGCAGACATCCTTTGAAAACAAACCCGGATTTTCGACTACAATTTCTGTTCTGTCCTCCATCAAACCTTCCGGATCAACAGAAAGGTTGAGTTCAGTTGCAATCCAAGCTAGCTCCGTTAGTTCGGCCTTGCCCTGCCAGGAAGCCATTACCCCCTTTTCCCGAAGAAAAGCTTGCAGCTCGGGGATGTTTTCAAAGTGTTCTGAGCCGAGGTGTCCGGATAACTCTTGGTAACTAAATCGAGAGTGGCCTCGTGGCGCAGTGGGTCAGTGGCCGGTTTCCTATGCCGAAGGTCGCGGGTTCGATTCCCGCAAGGGGCGAACTTACGTGACTTAGGTACGAGATTATTGAGGTGACCGGGAGTTTCCTCCTGGTATTCCGGCTTCCTTCCTCCCTTCACCCAAAACTTGAAAGTCAGTGGATTAATATCTCAGAACCTATTTCAACTATAACAACCAAGCTTGGTACGATGGTGTACACCCATGAGACCTCATAAATAATACGTGAATGAATTATTTCTCTTCAAGGTCAAGGTCACAGTCAACAAATGTGTCACAAAATGACAATTTTTCACACAATTTTACTTTTTTTTCTAGGTTATTAATATTGAACAGCTTAGGGGGTTGAGCAATTTCCAACCTCAGTTTTGCGGATGACATTGATGGATTGGCTGGAGAAGAACAAGAAATTGAACAGCTAGTACTGAGGCTCGACACCATCTCCAGAGCTTTTGGAATGGAAATAATTGCAGAGAAGACCAAAATGACTAACAACACCAATGACATCAACACAGACATTAAAGTCCAAGGCCAATCCTTCAACACAGTGCACATTTTCAAATATTTAGGAGCCATTGTATCAGACAATGAGTCCGACAGGAAGTCCTCTCCAGGATCGCACAAACAACTACCGCCCTGACAAGGTTAAAGACCATTTGGAAAGGCAGGACCATCAGTCTACACTCCAAGGTAAGGCTGCTGCGCTCCCTTGTCATCTCCATCTTCCTATACGCTTGCGAAACATGGACATGGACACTCACAGCAGACATACTAAGAAGAATTCAAAGCATGGAGATGAGGTGGTACAGAAGACTTCTGGGCCTTTTCTATACCCAGCACATAACCATTGACGAAGTCCGACAGACCACCATCACACAAGCCATTGGAAAACACGATGACATGCTCACAGTGGTGAAGAAACGGAAACTCCGATGGTATGCTTATGCAAAGACCATCGGCACGGCGCAATGAGGCAGAAGAAGAGGGAGACAGAAAAAAGGGGTGGAAGGACAACATTTGAGAATGAACTGGCTTGACACTGAGCGATGCCATGAGGGTTGCTGAGGACAGAGAAAGATGGTGTACGCTGGTCAAACGATCATCTGTGGTGCCCCAACGACTTCCGATTTACGGGATAGGATAGCGTAGGAAAGGAATATTGAACTTATGATTCTTTGATGCTGGATAGATATCAATGAGACACACATACTTTAAACATTTTGTCAACCTCACGTCAAGGTCAAGGTCAATGGAGCTGTCCAAAGTCGGTTAGTACAAATACTTTGAAGTGACCTTGACCCTAAACTACGAGAGATATAATGCCCAAACTTGTATTTAAAGATGATATACTGATCTTTTAAGATATATATTCCGTTTTTGTGTGGATCTCGAAGGTCCAGGTCATCTTAGGACTTGCAAAAAACATACAAATAATTTGTAATCGTACTGTGGAATGGCTGTTTATTTAACCCATAGTACGCAACTACATTGAGTTAGTTGATCAAACATGCATGAGAGGTCAAGTGAAGATCAAGGTCATCCCAAGGTCAATGCCACTGAAATATTGACTATAATTTACTGTCTGCGAAACCTAACAATAACCTGTAAATTATATGTGTAGTTTTTTTTAAATTTTTACTCTGTACATGTTTCACAGTAACTCATATCAGGCTTCAATTGCCAAATAGGAATTAAGCATTGCCTTAGAATTTGACATATTTGCATAGTAGAACATGCCCGTTTATATTTTTTCAAACGGTAAATATCTGTCTAGATATGTGTGGTCCACCACCAACCCATCCACCTACCCCTCCCTCCTTTCCCTCTCTCTATCTCCCTCTCCCTCTCCACTTCTTTCACAAACTTCAATTCAAGAGGATAGTTATACAATTCAGTCATTCAGATTGATGTATACAGTTATGCCTTCTTGACACACCGTGAATAGATTTTGTCTATGAGTGAAGTAATTTTTTTTAAAGCAAGTTCAATATGGTAGCCGCTAAACACAGAAATGAAATATAGTATTCGATGTCATTACAATAGGATGAATTGGCCAGGGGTATACGTACTACCTGCCATTGAGTGACCTGGGTGCTATTTTCTTGACCGATTTTTCACACAGTTCGATCTACGGTGATATACAAACGTTGTCTTAAGAGTGTACATGTAAGTAGCTATGGCATTCTTTTACATTTCTATCCTATCCTATCCCGTAACTCGAAGGTCGGTGGGGCACCACAGATGATCGTTTATCCAGCGTACTCCATCTTTCTCTGTTCTCAGCAACCCTCATGGCTTCGTTCAGTGTCAAAGCAAGTCCATTCTCGAATGTTGTCCTCCCACCTCTTTTTCCGTCTCCCTCTTCTTCTGCCTCCTTGCACCGTGCCTTGCAGATGGTCTTTGTAAGGCCTGATGCTCAGACGCATACCATCGGAGTTTCCGTTTCTTCACCACTGTGAGCATGTCATCGTGTTGTCCAATGGCTTGTGTGATGGTCTGTCGGACTTCGTCTTTGGTGATGTGTTGGGTATAGGAAATGCACAGAAGTCTTCTGTAGTACATCATCCCCATGCTTTGTATTCTTCGTTGTAGATCTGCTGTGAGTGTCCATGTTTCGCAAGCGTATAGGAAGATGGAGATGACAAGAGAGCGCAGCAGCCTTACCTTGGAATGTAGACTGATGGTCCTGTCTTTCCAAATGGTCTTCAACCTTGTCAGGGCGGTAGTTGTTTGTGCGATCCTGGAGAGGAATTCCTGTCGGGACCCATTGTCTGATACAATGGCTCCTAAATATTTGAAGGTTTGCACTGTGCTGAGTGACTGTCCTTGGACTTTGATGTCTTTATGCTGTTCGATTCACATAGAACCATTTATATATTTAAATGCGAACGGGTTTTGAAAGGTGTAAATGCATTCTAACTCTGTGTGTGTGTGTGTGTGTTCCTCCTCCCTCCTCCACACACGCATACACACAACACACACACATAAACACACACATAAACACACACATATACACACAGACGCATACATAAATAAGCGCGCGCACTTTCGCACGCACACATACTCCTATACACACATTTTAGGTCTTTTTTGTGTCTTTGTGAAAAGTGAATAATTCGGCTTTAGAATTCGAAGGTGAAAAGACGAGATCAACAAATGCACCTGGGCAGAATTTATGACATAAAGCTATGGAAACAGGGAACTGTGAGAACGTCTCGCAGACCCCACGTAGACAGACATACTGTACATGTATGTCTACGTTCTCACAGACCCCACGTAGACATACATACTGTACTTGTATGTCTACGTTCTCACAGTTCCCACGTAGACATAACATACTGTACATGTATGTCTACGTTCTCACAGACCCCACGTAGACATACATACTGTACATGTATGTCTACGTTCTCACAGACCCCACGTAGACATACATACTGTACATGTATGTCTACGTTCCTCACAGACCCCACGTAGACATACATACTGTACATGTATGTCTACGTTCCTCACAGACCCCACGTAGATATACATACTGTACATGCATGTCTACGTTCCTCACAGACCCCACGTAGACATACATACTGTACGTGTATGTCTACGTTCCTCACAGACCCCACGTAGACATACATACTGTACATGTATGTCTACGTTCCTCACAGACCCCACGTAGACATACATACTGTACATGTATGTCTACGTTCCTCACAGACCCCACGTAGACATACATACTGTACATGCATGTCTACGTTCCTCACAGACCCCACGTAGACATACATACTGTACATGCATGTCTACGTTCCTCACAGACCCCACGTAGACATACATACTGTACATGCATGTCTACGTTCCTCACAGACCCCACGTAGACATACATACTGTACATGTATGTCTACGTTCCTCACAGACCCCACGTAGACATACATACTGTACATGTATGTCTACGTTCCTCACAGACCCCACGTAGACATACATACTGTACATGTATGTCTACGTTCTCACAGCTCTCTGTTCCCATAGCTTTGTGTCATACTATGTTTGCTTGGGGGGGAGTGGGGTGGGAATAGCGCCGTGGGAACATAAAGCTTGCAGAACATAGAGCAGATAGTATGGTGGGATTATAGATCTGATGGAATATACAGATATATGGTCGTGGAAAGGTGGAGCTGGTTGAAATTAAACATGTGGGGAGTGAAAGCCTAGAGCTATGGAACCATAGCTTATAGAGGCGAACATCAATTTAAATATAAGAGGTCAGCATGCAGTGCAGGATCAACCTCTGTCTGGAGTCAATATAACGTTTCCTCGATTGCCTATTCAATCTAGTTTCTTAAGGTACAAATCATCATCATCATATCCCGCAACTCGGAGGTCGTAGGGGCATCACAGATGATCGTTTAACAAGCGTACACCATCTTTCCCTGTCCTCAGCAACCCTGATTGTTTCACTCAGTGTCGAACCAGTCCATTCTCGAATGTTGTCCTCCCACCTCTTTTTCGGTCTCCCTCTTCTTCTACCTCCTTGCACTGTGCCTTGCAGGATGGTCTTTGCAAGACCTGATGATCTGGTGACGTGGCCATACCATCGGAGTTTCCGTTTTTTAACAATTGTGAGCAGGTCATCGTGTTGTCTAATGGCTTGCGTGATGGTCTGTCGGACTTCGTCATTGGTGATGTGCTTGGTATAGGAAATGCCCAGAAGTCTTCTGTAGGACATCATCTCCATGCTTTGTATTATTCGTTGTAAATCTTCTGTGACGGTCCGTGTTTCGCAAGCATATAGGAAGATAGAGATAACAAGGGAGCACAGCAGTCTTACCTTGGAATGTAGACTGATAGTCTTGTCGTTCCAAATGGGCTTCAACCTCGCCAGGGCAGCAGTTGTTTGTGCGATCCTGGAGAGGACTTCAAGTCGGGACCCATTGTCTGATACAATGGCTCCTAAATATTTGAAGCTATGCACTGTGTTGAGGGATTGGCCTTGGACTTTGATGTCCGTGTTGATGCCATTCGTGTTGTTGGTCATCATTTTGGTTTTCTCTGCACTTATTTCCATTCCATAGGCTCTGGAGTTAGTGTCAAGCCTCTGTACCAGCTGTTCAAGTTCTTGTTCCTCTCCAGCCAATCCATCAATGTCATCCGCAAAACGAAGGTTGAAGATTAGGGGGACAAAACATGTTTTAAACTAATTTTCTTTAAAAAAAAAACTAAAAAAAAAAACATACAACAACAACAAAAACAAAGTTAAGTAGAGACATTTAGCTCCGCATTGCGTAAACAAGAGTACGCTTAACACACAAAAGCATGCACTGAAAGTCTGTCAGTGCATTAACCTCTGCTTTATTCCATTCCAACTTACACATAATCTCCACTATACGTTTTTAACAGGAAGACTGAGTCATCGTCTCAACATACGGCAGTTCTTCAGTTTCGTTCCACAGTATTTAAATTAAACTACAGATAGTTTGACTTTAATAAAATTAATAATAATAATAATAATAATAATAATAATAATAATAATATAATAATAATAATAATAATAATAATAATAATAATAATGGATGCTACAGTATATACGCGCCTTTCCACAAATCTCCAATCAGGCTCAAAGCGCGGCGATCTGTACCAACATACACGCTCAATTGTTTCATCCACTCTTACACCCACGCAACAAAAACACTTCTATCACTCAAACAGGTGGTGTAAAGGCAGGGAGAACGCTATTGGAAGGCGGAAGGAAAAATTTAATTTTTATTTTAATTTTTTTTATATTGACTGCGTGCAGTACCATTAACGAGGGGAGGGAGGAAACCGGAGCGCCCTGAGAAAACCCTCGGTGACCTCAATAGTCTCATACCTAAGTCACATACGTTCGCCCCTTGCGGGAATCGAACCCGCGACCTTCGGCATAGGAAACCGGCGACTAATCCACTGCGTTACGAGGCTACCCCATCTTTAAAGAGTTCTCTACTCATCGTTACAACCCCCATACACCATTTCTTTATAACCTCTTTTCCAACCTCCACCTCCACCTCCACCCACCCCTTTGAATAACGCGGACTGTCTATGGACTGAAGAATAGTTTTAGATGAAAAATGCGCAAACACCCTTTAAAGTGACAGTGTAATCAACAATTTTTATTGTGGGCGCCCACGGAAAGACAATTTGTGTCCCTCACCTACAGACGTTCCCACGGTCCTAGCTGTGTTTTAAATATCTGTCTGTTTCTTGTCTATCTGATTGTGCCTCTCTGTGTGTCTGTCTCTCTGCCTCTCCATATCTCTGTGTCTCTCTCTCCCTCCCTCTTTGTCTCTGTCTCAGCCTCTCCCTATCTGTCTCTGTCTGTCTCTGTCTGTCTGTCTGTCTGTCTGTCTCTCTCTCTCTCTCTCTCTCTCTCTCTCTCTCTCTCTCTCATCAATGTTAATATTTCTTTTTCCTCCTGCTTTATCTTCATCAATTCAAAGCTTCCCCCCTTCCCATGCCCCCACCCCGTGACTTCTCACAAATAAGCTTCAATGTAATTAGACACAACTTGCCATTACAAGCTACCATTTTTGATATTTTAGTACTATAGTTCACGTATTTATTTCTTTTTCAGTTTTCGTGCCCCCCGACACGGTCTTAGGTCTACATTACATATCCAACCAAATTACACTAGCATGATTGTGTCAATCTTCAATTCGTGTAATTTCAAATTACTAAATGATGACCAACAACACCAATGGCATCAAACCGGACATCAAAGTCCAAGGCCAATCCCTCAACACGGTGCACAGCTTCAACAACAACAACAACCACAACAACCACAACAACAACAACAACAACAACAATAACAAAACTGAATGTCCTTTATTTGGTTTCGAGCTCCATAATTATTTATCCATATAAATTTCAGTTTGTCAGCGCAGGTGGGCGTCATAGATCTAAAGACTCAGGGCGCAAACATTATGTACAGTCATGTACATACGTGCCTCTTGTACGACCGATCATGAAATAGTTCATCAAACTATTTTGGGCATGCTGGATCTCGGTGACCAGCACCTTGAGAGGCTCTCTTAGCTGTTATTAAGCGTGCAATATACAAACATTGTTTTTAAATGTTAATATGTTTGTGCTGAGTTTGTGACTCCGCAGTTGGCGAGTACAGTGTCAATGCTTTCTTCGCTTCAACAATTTTGACTGACCTTCAGATTCTCAAGTTTGACGTACAACTTCTCATTAAGAACCACAGTAGAGCAGTTTGTGATTAGCGATCCTTTTCTGTCACAGGCACTGCTTATTTCACATAGTATTAACCGTCTTCTGTACGCTCTAGCTCTATCGAGTTTAAGCATAATCAAACTGAACAAAACCCTTTATATTTTCATGCCCGTATAAGGAAGAGTGCAAGAAAACCTAACCACACTGTTTATGCAGTCTACTGTACTCGGTGTTGCTGCACTGGGATTGGATATAGTGATGTTTTGTTTGGCATTCATGAACAAAACGAACAAAAGTACACTTAACATCTCACGCGTTCTGGATGTTTAAGTTCACTACTCAGAATCAGATGCTACTAAATAAAACATTTTGAATAACTCTTTAGTACGGCTCCTGCTTAACGGGGAAAAAAACGAAGAAAAGAAAAGCTTCACTTTGAAAATTTTTTGAATTTGATTTGTTAATTAGGGATAAATATTTTAGACAAATTAGAAAGTCTAATCTTCCAATGTGTCCTTTAACATATTAACATAATTCAGAGAGAGAGAGAGAGAGAGAGAAAGAGAGAGAGAGAGAGAAGAGAGAGAGAGAGAGAAAGATAGAGAGAGAGAGAGAGAGGAGAGATGCAGTGTATGCACGCATGCGTGCACCCACACACACACTTCCAATTACACTCCAACACTCACACGATCAGCTCTTTGAATATCAGAATGCTTTGAATGATAGTGAGGTTGTCTTCCCATATAAGTAATATACTATGACACACACTTTCAATTTGAATACCATCCGACCCACTGATGACAGAATCTAATTAAATTCCTATCCTATCTTATACTATCCCGCGCGTAACTCAAAAGTCTTTGGGACACCACAGATGATCGCTTAACCAGCGTACGCCACTTTCTCTGTCCTCAGCAACCCTCATGGCTTAGCTCAGTGTCAAACCAATCCATTCTCAAATGTTGTTCTCCCACCTCTTTTTCTCTTTTCTTCTTATTCTGCCTCTTTGCAGGATGGTCTTTGCAAGGTCTGATGCTCTGGCAAGGTGGCCATACCATCGGAGTTTCCGTTTCTTCACCACCGTGAGCATGTCATCGTGTTGTCCAATGGCTTTTTCTGCTTGCCAGGCTCAGTCAAAAGCTTTCTTTAAGTCTACAAACACATAATAAAGATGTTGTTGGTGCTGCAGGTATTTCTCGCAGATTATTCTGAGGTTGAAAATCTGCTCAGTGGTACTTCGCACTGCCCTGAATCCTGCTTATTCTTCAGCTATGATTTGTCCAGCTTGAGGTTTCAACTTGTTGAGTACTGTATCATTTTCAGGACTTTGCTGAGAATGCTGATGAGGCGTGTGTTACGGTAGTTTCGACACACCTGAAAGCTACCCTTTTTGGGAAGAATGATGACAAGCGACTGGGTCCATGGTGTAGGCCACTCCCCACTCTGCCAGATCTTGTTACAGATAATGGCGAGGGCGTCAATCATCGCTTCAATCTCCTCTGCTTGAAGCAATTCTGCGCTTATTTTTTCCACTGCCGCTGACTTCCCCCTTTTCAGCGATTACACTGTTGCCTCTACTTCTTCTCGGAGAATTTGGAGGATTTCTTCTTTTTTTCTGTTTTGGGGACATGCTAAAACTGATGGGTATATATTTGGTGTGTGGTTGTAAAGGCCAGAGCAGTACTCTGTCCATCTATCAAAGAATTCTTGTTCTTCTATAAATCACAAGCCAGACTTGCTTTGAATCGTGAAGACCTTGGGCTGTTTAACACTGGTTAGCCGCTTCACAGTCTGGTAGGCTTCTTGCTGTTGTTTTTGTTCAGAATGTTCTATTTTTCCTGTCATTGATCTCCTATCCAGTTCTGATTTGCTGTGCGCACGTCTTTTCGGATGTCACTGTTGATTTTTCGGTAGACATCAGCTCGATGTGAGGTGTTCGTTTTCCTTTTCGTCTTATCGTTTGTCACACAGGTCAAAAAGTTCGGGTGTGATCCACGGTTTCTTATTTGGGCAATGCTTGCCAAGGGTCTCAGAGGCGGCATCTGTCACTGCTGAGTTGAAGGTGGTGGTCATGGTGTTGACATTCACTTCACCAGTTTCCAAAATGAGCAGTGGTGCAAATTTCCCTCCAATTGTGGCTTGGAATATTTTTGCCGCCTCCGGGTCTTGCAGTTTGTCCAGGTCGAACTTCAGTCTGGTGCACTTTGCTTTGTTTACTCTCTTCAAGTGGAGCCAGAAAGACATCATCACGATATCGTGGTCACTTCCGATGTCTGCGACTACGCCTTCCCCAGGAGAGCCAGCTCAGAATTTGCAGATAAAAATGGACAATAAAGTGTCACACACACAAGCAAACAAAAACTGAATTGTGGATTAGTCCTCTCGATCTCCCCCAGCTCCAACCCCACCTCCCAAATCCTCCATCTACCGCTTTACACCAGTCATTCTAGCACTTTCAATTTAGATCCGTTCATGCATTCGTCAGGGTTGGGTCCACACTCCAAAAATGTGCGCCCACCATAAACAGATTGCGTGGAGTTGGTATATATCTATATCTATGTATCTGTATCTATACCTATATATCTATATATCTATATCTATGTATCTGTATCTATACCTATATATATATATATATCTCTATATATATGTATCTGCATCTATACCTATATATCTATATCTATCTATATCTATATATCTATATAGCTATATATATCTATATAATATATATCTCTCTCTCTCTATATCTATATATATATATGGTTTTCTTTCCCAGTTTGCGCTACGCTTTACCTTTCTACAGTAAACGTAATCGTGAATTTAAAAAAAAAGTATCCACTGTCTGCGGCTTGAAAAACACAAACACATGTACCTCAATGCCTTATCTAAAGACACAGTAATAGCATGAGTTGAATGAACCTGCACGTATTCCGAGTCTGGCCTACCCCACTATAGGAGTTGGGTTTCCTCAGAACGGCAGTAGATAGTTTCGTAGTATAGAAACACAATATGCTCCTGTTACCCTAATTTCGTGATTCTACTATACTTGTAACGAGGGTGCGTCGCACCTCACTATGGGGTGGGTGATAGGGGGTATGAGTTATTCAGAACTATGCACAGTAGGCAATTTGATAATATACGTACACACGTTCCAGGTTAATATGAATGAATGAACATTTATTTAGAGCATAAATACGTCCATACACAAACGCATGATTACAACGCTTAACATTTTAAGACCAGGATGCGTCGACCCCCACTGAGATACTCAGAACCGTACGTGTATAATAAGCCGTATATAATTTCTCAGTAAACATACGTTTCTTCTTTCATAAGTGTCTTCAATGAATGAATAAACGCACCTATAGCTTATGACGCGCACACTCTGCAGAATGACCCTCAGTGCCACTAACGGGATTGTAAACAAGACGGAGAACATTGCTTATCAAGTATACAGAGACGTTTATCATCCGTACCGTATATCTTACCTTCAGTAGATCATTGGGTCTTAGATCATATTGGACCAACGGAGAAAGGCGATTGTTAAAAATATATATTATATTTCATTTTGCGTCTCTACACATTTGGGGTGTCAGATAGCGCAGTGGTTGGAGCACGCGCTACTGTGTCGCAAGTTAAACACCGTCCAGTGTGGTTAGCACTTGGATGGGTGACCGCAAAACGTGAAGTGACAAATAACAACGCCCCCAGTTGACTCAACTGTGACTGAGTACCTACTCTCTTAAGGGTGGGGAAGGTAAAGCAGCGAGGGAGAGAGATGGGCATCACCCTCATTACGCTGGCCCAAGATAAGTGTGATCTCCAACATCACGCTCCCCTACGGCCACAAGGCCATGGGACTACCTTTACCTTTTACACATGAGAAAGTGGATCTGCAAGGTGATCTAAATCCTGTAACGAGACAAAAGCAAGGTAGTCCAAAGAGTGGATTTTTAAATTCTCTTAATTCTCGGGTGACTTGGTAGCACGGTGGATAGAGCGCTGGTGTCTTAGGCCGAAGGTCGCGGGTTCGAACCCCGCAGGAGGCGAACTTACGTGACTTAGGTGCCAGACTTTTCAAGACACCGAGGGTTCTCTTCAGGTACTCCGGCTTACCCCCTCCTTTCAATAATGGCATTGGATGCAGTCAATCTAAATTTAAAAAATAAACATTAATTTCTCTTCACAGATCGCCGCGCTTTGTGTTTCATTGAAGATTGTGTCATGTATTATTATTATTATTATTATTATTATTATTATTATTATTATTATTATTATTATTATTATTATTATTATTATTATTATTTTAGGTATTATTATTATTATTATTATTATTATTATTATTATTATTATTATTATTATTATTATTATTATTACCATTATTATTATTATTAAAAATGGTTAGATTAAAAAAAAACACAAGGAAACATCTTTAAAGGACCTAGGTCTGAAGCAACGTTGTTTAGTCTTCGTGACAATGAGTTTACCTGTGAATATTGATATTGTTGTCACAATAAAAGATGAGGTACTGTTGCTCCAATCGATCGCTAAGCATTGCATTATCGGCTTCTCTTCCTTTTTTTCAAAACAAACCAATAAATCTACTACATTTAATTCGTCGCAGAGCTTCTTCTTTTTTTTCTTTTTTTTTTAAGATTCAACCTTAATGCGATTATCAGGCACATAAAGCAATTAGTTTAATATATTGATTTATATTAAAATGGTACTTTTTTAAAATAATTATGAAGGATGTTGTATTTGTTGTTTGTAGTGGTTGTTACTTTCACAGTGGGACAAACCTCACTGTGAATTTGTAGACGGCCTGTGACGATGAAATGTGTGAACGTTAGTCCCTTTAACATCCCCAACCCCCTGAAAACGCACACACAAACACACATGTGCACACACACTCACGCACACACCCACACAGTGAAAGATCTAACGATTCCAAAATACGCCGCCCCCAAACACCAGCCCCTTTATCCTAAACCTACAGTTTAGTGCGGCTGTATAATTACTGAAATTACCGACTCACATGTACATAAAACCCGTACCGTTGAAAGACGTTATTTCTGGTCTTAATCTTATATTTTCCGGCGGGGTAACACTTGCTGTGAACTTTGTTTTTACAAGGATTAAATGTGGGATCTTGGGGATCTTGAAATGAAACCAAAAGGTTTCAATCCAATTAATGAAACCAAAAATACTTAAGCTAAACCAAAAAACTTAACTAAACATAAGAAAGAAAACATTGAAGTATATTAAGGTGAACAAAATTATCAACTTGAAAACTGGTCACTTAGCAAGGTCTACTTACAACCAGCAACGGCGCACGCCTCCAGAATCAAGGAGCGTTTGCAGAAGCGCATCGTGCGACCGACGATCTCCTTCTTTCGTATCCTGAGGTGATGAAAGAAACACTTTGTCCGCCACAATGATCAATTTAATTGTCTCTTTCTTTAATTTTTGTGTAAAGTCAAGTTTGCAGATTTCCAATCCTTTTTTTTGTTTTTTAAACTGTGTTTTGTGTAGATAAAGGATTTCTTGACTTGACTTACAATGATCCAGCGAACTGCTGATCGAATGCACAAGTCACTGGGGGGAAAAAAAAACAACCTCGAAGGTCAGTAGTCAGTTTAGAAAGCAAAACCTTTTTTTTTCTGTCCTATTACTCGTGCGGAAGTTTACATAGTAAAATCACACACCGTCACGTCACACGCGCGCCTTTTGAAGTTGGCTGGGTCTCTCTCTCTCTCTCTCTCTCTCTCTCTCTCTCTCTCTCTCTCTCTCTCTCTCTCTCTTTCTCTCTTTCGCTCTCTCTCTCTGTCTGTCTCTCTCTCGCTCTGTAGATTGTTGGTTGCCGCCCGTACACTCCCGCAATCTTACTTTCTTCCTTTTAAGAATTGTGTACAATTAAGAGTGCACTGAACACTGTTCTTTCTTTAAATGAATGTTCTTTTCGTAAATAATAGTGGCAACAGTTTTACACATTACGCAGAACAAGCTGTGTGTCAATATGTATTTTTTTTCTCCCCCCTCCGCCGTTCTGTCTGACTGAAGTTCTCACACCACACATGCACTCAAAATGTTCTTATATATCGTCTTGTCGCTAAAACTGTATCACGTTTCCCGCAAAGCGCACACAAAAAGCTAGCACGCTAGTCCCTTTCTTCCTCTAAAGTTGTAAAGTAAAGTGATTCAAGTTCTCTGCACCTCAACCACAAAACCTCTGCAGGCAGGAGGCATCTTTTTGTTTTCTAAGTTCCGTTTTGTAACAAACTGGATCCAGTTTCACAGCGCGCGCAGGACTGCGACGAGCGAGTATCAGCATTTGGCGTTCAACCAGGTAGAAAGTAGGCTTCATTAAGGACCGTCTGCTACACAGTTCATGGAAAACAAAAAAGAAGAACTGATAATAATAATAATAATAATAATAATAATAATAATAATAATAATAATAATAATAAAAATCATCATCATCATCATCATCATCATCATTATCATCATCATCATCATCATCATCATCATCATCATTGTCATCATCATCATCATCAAAAGAGGATGTTGTTGGCCCGCTGTTCTCCAAAGTCGGATTCAGGCCGCGGAGATCTGTAATCTACGTGTTACAGTACATGTAGCCACTATTCCATGAAACGTTACATGGTGGGCGTAGGTCTGAAGAGATTAAATCATTTTACGCTTTATAGTGTTTTGGGGCAATTCTTTAACTAACAATCTACACTCTCGGATGGTATGCCTCCTTTAAGATCGCTTGGTAGCTATAATCTACTGTATGCTGTTTGTTCATTTTTATTCCGTCTTCCGCCCTTCTGTTTTTCCGTCTTCCGTTTTTCTGCTTTTGTCTAGCTGGCTCTTCTTCTTCTTCTTCTTCTTCTTCTTCTTCTTCTTCTTCTTCTTCTTCTTCTTCTTCTTCGTGTTGTTGTTTTTGTTATTGTTGTTGTTGTTGTTGTTGTTGTTGTTGTTGTTGTTGTTGTTGTTGTTGTTGTTGTTGTTCTTCTTCTTCTTCTTCTTCTTCTTCTTCTTCTTCTTCTTCTTCTTCTTCTTCTTCTTCTTCTTCTACTTCTTCTCTTCCTTCTCCTCCTATTCTTTCTCTTTTCTTCTTTTTTTTCCTCTGTCTTCTTCTTTTTCTTAATAATAATAATAATAACGGATTTTTATATAGCGGGTACTCCAGCCTTTGACCAGACTCACCACGCTTTACATAATCATTACATATAAATACATGCACTCGATAAAACATTGCTTTTGCTACAATACACCAAAAGACAGAACAGTAAGGGTACAAACTATTTACAACTATGTACACAAATTACAAAAAAAGACAGAAATAGACTATTTACAACTATGTACACAAATGACAGAAAAGACAGAAATTTCATCTTCTTCTCAATCGCTTCCTCACAGCAAATGCAGAAATGTGCATACACGAGAAAACACGTATTCATCTTTGAAGAGACCATTTGAATGGAACTGAAGTGAAAAACCCACTATATTTTGTAACAGGATGTACCTGCTAGTGAACGTCATTCATAATCTAGGAAAAGGCTTAAGTTACCGCCTTTCGACCTGAAATCCTCCTAATCGTCTTTCCGTTTCTTAGCTTCCTTCATTATCTCTTTATACACTTTTAGGCAGAAGCATTACAATGAATATTATTTGGTTTTAATAGAAGGCATTCAGGAAGTGACAAAGTGTGTGTGTATTCGTGCGCGTGTGTCTTTGTGTGTGTGTGCGCGCGCGCGTATTAAACAATTGTATATATAGCTTAAAGTCATTCTGAACCTATTTTATTTTAAACGTTTTACATTAGGCAGTATGATAATGGAAGACTTTGTTCATCCTCGTTAATGATGTGAAGGTTGTCGGATGTAAGCACACAACATTAAATATTTTTTTACATTGTCAGTTTGTCTCTAGCTGACGTCGAAAATAACATCCCAAGGTTGTGATGCTATGTGGGGCCGAGCTATAGCTGCGCTATTGGATGACCTACGATACGTGCGGAAAAGTTTGCAGCTTATGAACTTTCGATTTTTTTTTTTTTTTGCGCCAATGTCCTCGACTTCGTCGCTGGCCAGGCCACAACTTTTCATATAATATAATATAATATTATACAATATAATACAATATAATACAATATAGTATAATATAATATAGTATAATATAGTATAGTATAGTATAGTATAGTGTCGTATAGTATAGTATAGTATAATATAATATAATATAATATATAATATAATATAATATAATATAATATAATATAATATAATATAATATAATATAATATAATATAATATAATATAATATAATATAATATAATATTGTTATTTTGGGTACGCCTGTTCCAAATGTCCCGTCTACTGAAAATGCCAACAACAAACGCCACCCAAAATGTAATAATTTAGCTAAACGCCGTTTGTGGATTAAAGTATAACTTTGCAGTGGTCACCAGAAATATCCCAATTCATAGATGGGCATCGCCCTTTTGGAACTTCAATTTTCAATGACGGTGAACAACCTGCGTCATTAAAATCACCATTTGTTGATTAAAGTAAACTTTGCAGTTGTCATCTGGACTGTCCGAATACATAGCTGGGAACGCCTTCTGGAAATTCAATATCGAAATTACGAATACAGCATGCAAACCAACACAGGCGACACAAGTAGACTAAGTGCAAACATGTAAGGAGTTGTTGCAGGTGGGGTGTATGCATATGTGTGTGGGTGTCACTGTGTGTATGTGTGTAGGTGTGCGTGTGTGTGTAAAATGTCTCTTCTCACTGGGTGTTAGTTGTCATGGGGCCAGTTTTATGAACGGTATTAATGTGCGGCGCCCTCGTTAATCTTGCCATTGAAATCTTTGTTGTTCAATATTTTCATTTTAGGACTACAGATCCCATTTTCACGCTTTGGAGAGGTTAAGCGTCTTTTGTCTAATGTATATGTATCGAAACTATTTATGAAACAACGCAAAAAAACTCACCAAAAAACATGAAAAAATATGTACATTTTAATATTACAGAACTGCGCTTCAGGTGTCTTTGCCATAAAAATCCGTGCTATCGGAATGTAGCATAGTATAATCGGACATAGTCTATGTAATGTTTCAAACACTGAAAAAATTAAGCACCATTTTTTTTCTCATGAGAACTACACAGAAAATAGAACAACAAAATGAATTAATTACTACTGACTGTCGGATACGCGCATTTATTACATACAATCTGGAAGATGAAGTAAATATTCCCAACTGTTCAACTATTCTGTTTCGCTATCAGTCTTTTGAGGATAATAATTATGTTAATTAAGAACGCCAGGACGTGACTACACGTTTCTTGCATCCTCCAGCCACAAGAGAAATGTTACGAAACAGACCGGATGTTGTCATAGTTGGCAAGAGTTTCATTTCAATTTCGTGTGCTAACCTTAATTTGTCTTTCCTCGCTACGTCTTCTTCTACGTGATTATTTATTTGTTGTTTTAGTTGTTTGTAAAAATATATATATTTTCTGCCTGTGTATATATGTTAGATCCTTTTGTTGGTTTATTGTATGTGACTGAGTTATATGTACGTGTATGTATGAGTTATGTGTAAGTTGTATTTTTTTGAATAGCGAACGCTGAGCAAGAAAAAACATGCACATCTTTGAGTTACGTACAAATGCGAGAAGCTGGGATGATTGTCTGTAAACAGAAGTAAAGTACACGCATTCTTTCATATAGTGAAATAGGAGACAGACACGCAGATACATTATTGTTATTTATTATTCTCAGTCATCATTGCTGATTTATAGAATAGGCCTTCACTATCGTTTCTATCTTCTATTCGATAGGGTGTTCTTGTGTGTGATTCTTCTTCTTCTTGAGTAGATTAACGTCCCCGGACACATGAGCGTATAGGGGACTAATGTGTGATTAGTTAGACATAAACTTTAAACACCACGGTAACACCATCGTGACAGCGACCCTACTGGTATGATACAAATCGCGGATGTTCTGTCATTGATTTGTATGTTTATTTATTTATTTATATATTTATTTATTTAATCATTCTTATATATCGCTTGTTTCCAGCTCAAGAACTGCTCAGGGCGCTGGCCGATACGGGATCTAGCTCAAGCCGCTCCAGGCGCCCACTTCAAGCCTTTGTGCGCACTGCTTGACGCCCAGACGACTCAGCACAATCCGGGACGACCGGGGATGGGGAGAAGGGACCCAGTGCTTGCTGGATGTATCTGGGTAGCTGGCACACACCTGTCTAAGACATGAGCATCAGGATTTTTAAAGTCCGTCCGATGGAATGCATGCGTGCACAGATTAGACCTTGGTTTATACTCTCATCCGAAGGAGTAGGGGTGCAGTATATCTCAGGGTCATGTATTCTTTTTATTTATTTATATAGTTATTGGCATCCAGGCTTTAATGGGCTTTGAACTACTGTCTGAACAGGGTTGCAATGTTATCGCATGACGCTTAGTACTTCAACTGTTTTGTGTTCTGTGTACACAGGGTTCATACTCTAAATTCATCCCCAAATTCCCAAACTTTTACCAAACTTTAAAGACCATATAAAAAATTTTCAAGACTAATAAATACGGATTAGATTGCTGAAATTTTACCACAAATCATTAAAACTGCACGATCTCTGCATCTTTGCATACTTTTCTTCTTTCGGCAAGATAAAGAACTCATTTCCGGGAGTTTTGGAAGGGAATTAACTCATTTTCATGGCCCATGACAAAACGAAAGTACACTGATCGTTTCTTCTCTGATAGAAAAAGTGAAATTAATTCAATATACCATTTTATCATCCGATTTTTTTCGTCATCTTAGCTTGTTTTGCGTAAATCTAAGGAGCAGAGATAATGCACTCTGTCAAAATTCACAAACGTTTACAAACCACAGACATTTTATTAAGTTTTCAAGACTTTCCAGGACCTAAAAGATGGAATCCAGTTTTTCCTAAACTTTAAAAGACCTTCAAAAACCGTACAAACCCTGGTACATCACTGAGCAAATGGCATCTCAGGATCATGTTATGATTCTTTTGCTTGTTTGTTTGTTTGTTTGTTTGTTTGGACACTCCAGGCCATCCAAGGGATTGGAACCACTGCTTGTACGAGCTGCAATGTTATCGCTTAAATATCATTGAAAACGAAAGGACCTCTCTCACTTTAACGTCGCTGGTGTGAGCCGCAGAGTACCGAAGATATTAACGATGAGAGACCCCAATCAGCCAGCCAATCAGTCAAACAGTCCATATATGACTACTATTCCTATCCTATCCTATCCTGTCCCGTAACCCGGAGGTCGTAGGGGCACCACAGATGATCGTTTAACCAGCATGCTCCATCTTTCTCGGTCCTCAGCAGCCCTGATGGTTTCGCTCAGTGTCAAACCAGTCCATTCTCGAATGTTGTCCTCCCACCTCTTTTTCGGTCTCCCTCTTCTTCTATCTCCTTGCACTGTGCCTTGCAGAATGGTCTTTTCAAGGCCTGATGACCTGGTGACGTGGCCATTCCATCGGAGTTTCCGTTTCTTCACCACTGAATGTATGAATCAACTGAACTGAATATGAACTGAATATACACAACTGAATATATGAATCACGAACGGTAATTGCAGTGGCACGCTGTCATGCATGCACTTACGTAAGAGATTATGTATTCTATGTTTTATTTTTTTTAAATTAATGTTTTACTATTTTTATTATCATTTTATATATACTTTTTGGGTGGGGGAGGGGAGGGTAGGAGGGGAGAGGAGGGGGGGGTGATTTTTTCCGGGAGAGGGGGGGGGCAGGGGGGAAGTGTGGATGTCTAATATCACTTTGGTGAAGACATTACATTTTGAAGAATTAAACTATACAGGCATCCATAATCCGATTGTCATCATTGTCTGAACATTATGAGGCAGAAGGCCCAGAGCCAGCCTAATCAGTGCATTAAACCGTTAAAACCCATCCACCAACCTCAGACATTCTCTCACGTGAGTGGTGCAAAAATTGTCTTCGACACAGTCAGCTTCTTTCGCGTACCAGCAGGACAACACAGAGAAAAGCGCCTAACACAAACCTACCGGAATACAGTGAGCCGGTAGCATCTTTCTCTTGACACGTAAGTTAGTACAAGTACTTCACAACAAACCGAGTTGATCCAAATGTACCAATGGGGCGACAAAGAGGAAAAGTGAAACACGGACCTTCAGCATTTGCGATGTAGCATACAGTTAGACGAGGAAGACCTGTTGAACATCTGTTCTATAACCCACTTGTTAAGTTCATAGAGCTGACCACGGGGCAGGTCAATCACAGGCGCATGTATCAAGACCCGCGAGCGCCTATGCCTGTGACGCGTCTCCCTTGGGTTATCCATTAGGCATGGGCGCTCGCGTGTCCTGATACAAGCGCCTGTGAGGTCAATATACCCCAGCACGCACAGAATAATGTGCCAAGGTCAGGATCGATCCACACCTCTCAAGACGCACACTTGTCGCAAGTCTATGTGTTGTGTAACGTCTTTTGAGCCACTAAAATCGTTAACACAAAACCGAAAAGAAGCAAATAGATCACGAACTGTGTGATACCCCAACGCCAACGTCGTTCTTGCACTCATTGACACCACTCCAAAACTATTTGGCTACCCTAAGGGAAGGTGGAGAGTGGTGGGTGCGGAACGGGAGATGGTGGTGGCCTGAGGGAGGAGGGAGGGAGAGGTGGGAGAGTGGAGATTATGTGGATAGGAGGTGGATTGAGAGAGTGAGAGAGAGTGAGAGAGAGTGAGAGAGAGAGTGAGAGAGAGTGAGTGAGAGAGAGTAAGAGAGAGAGTGAGAGAGAGTAAGAGAGAGAGAGTGAGAGAGAGTGAGTGAGAGAGAGAGTGAGAGAGAGTGAGTGAGAGAGAGTGAGAGAGAGACAGAGTGAGAGAGAGAGAGTGAGAGAGAGAGAGTGAGAGAGAGAGTGAGAGAGAGAGAGATCATCCTTTGCTTAAGCCAAGGTGATCGAACTCCGTCAACTAAACAAAGAAGTTTATTAAATATTTATGGCATAATGCCAAAACGTAGTAAGCCTTGTTATACATTGTGCATACAAAGGCGTTCATTCCTTGACCATTGTCTTACACGCTGATGATTTGAATACGTTCGTTAAACATTATAAAATAATACAATTCTAAATGCATACTGAAGGCAAGCGTCTATTTCAAATTTGCCAAAAATTACGATCATGTTATTACTTTCTACGCACTAAACAGAATCTCAGTAAATAAAATAAAACCGATAAATGCTAGCATTCAACACCCACCCTTCCCCTCTTTAAAAAAGAAATCTCAATACAATTGCTATTTTGCCTTCCCTCTCCTCTGACCTCACTCCTCCCCTGAACAAACAATTCCATGAGTTTACAACGTTTTGCCTTGCAAGTTTTTAAGAGTTACAATGCCCTTCGGCCTTGGTTGTAAACTAGCAAAGCAGAACACAGCCCTGGAAATAAAATAAAATACATGACCTCGGGCCATCAAGCAGCTGTACGAACGCTATAAAAGTATTATCATAAAACACAAAGCGATCGACCAGAGCGTCAAAACTATTTGGCCCTAATTCTACAATCCGTCGTATGGCATTGTTAAGATAGCTGACGTAGAGCACAAACTGATTTACATGTTGCCCCGCCGGGGACGACACATTTAATGAGGCTTATCAGGTCACTGAGAGTTTCCTCCGGGCACTGCGATTTCTTCCCTCCTTCCCTCGCTACAGTGGTATAGAATGCATTCCATCTAAACCTAAAAAAACAATATGAAAGAAATCTAAAAACCAATGTCCTGTCCCTTGTCATCTCCATCTTCCTATACGCTTGCGAAACATGGACCCTCACAGCAGATCTACAACTAAGGATACAAAGCATGGAGATGAGGTGCTACAGAAGACTTCTGGGCATTTTCTATACCCAGCACATCACCAACGACGAAGTCCGACAGACCATCACACAAGCCATTGGACAACACGATGACCTGCTCACAGTGGCGAAAAAACGGAAACTCCGATGGTATGGCCACGTCACCAGATCAGCAGGTCTTGCAAAGACCATCCTGCAAGGCACAGTGCAAGGAGGTAGAAAAAGAGGGAGACCGAAAAAGAGGTGGGAGGACAACATTCGAGAATGGACTGGTTTGACACTGAGCGAAACAATCAGGGTTGCTGAGGACAGGGAAAGATGGAGTACGCTGGTTAAACGATCATCTGTGGTGCCCCAAAGACCTTCGAGTTACGGGATAGGATAGGACAGGATAGGAATGTCCTGTCGATCTTGTGATCTCCGAGCTCCCTGCCTTTACTGAGTGACTGTGTTTTTGGCGTGTACGTTTTACTCCTTGGGATGAGAGTTTAACCAGAGGTTTAGTCTGTGCACGCGCTACGCATTCCGTCGCACGAAATGTCAAAATCCTGGCGCTGATGTCCTAGACCGGGAGCGTGTGCCGGCTACACAAATACAACTATAGCAAGCACTAGGTCCTTTCTCCCTTCCCTCCCTACACCCTCTCCCCATAACCCGGTCGCCCAGGATTGTGCGCTGCAGTTGTCTGAGCGTCAGACGATGCGCTCAAAGGCTGCAAGTGAGCGTCTCGGTTTGCTTGAGTTAGATTTTGTACAGCGCCCGTTCAGTGCCTTGAGCAGATCTTCAATAAATCAATCAATCAATAAATAAGTAAATCAATCAATCAATCAATCAATCAATCAATAATAAAATTCGAGTATGAGGAACACGTCAGCGAATAAAATACAAACGAGTATTTTCGAATATTTGTCTAATATCACAGATGGTAAGTTTTTAAAAGCCTATTTGAGATATAGCAGCTTCAATAACAACTTTTCAAAATTGTCATTTGATTCGGGTCCACACCTAGATTACAAAATAATTATTGAAGAGAGCAGGCTTGTAAAACGTTGCTGTCACCCAATTCCCTCCTTTGCACAATATGTAGCTTGTTATAAAACAACAACAACAAAACTCATAATTAACAACCCTTGCCACATAATTCAAGAAGAGAGATTGAAAGTTACTCTAAAGTCGGGCGAGGTGTGGGGGGATGGGGAGGGTGTCACTATTTCAAACATTGTTTGTACCAGAAGGGGGCTGAGAAGGACCCCTTGGGGTCATGAGCAATCTTGCCACTGTAGATTGTTCTAACCTATAAAGGGAACAGTGAAAGCCCCAGTTGAAAACCTGTCTTGCCTTTGTAGGCATGACAGATTCACTGCGGCAACAGTACCCCCGTTGGAGTGCCGGGGGTTTCAGTATAAATAGTATCCCCACTTTATGGAAATTTAGTGCTTTAAATTCCCACTGTTGCTATCTTCCTCATATACTCTTTCCCATTCCTGCTCTGTCCTATCACTCTGCTATACTATCTTCTTCTTCGCTAGATCAATGACCTACCTTTTTTTCTTGAAAACTCTACCTGGACAAGACTCCTTGTTTGTGTATGAGGTCTGTTGGATCAGCTTGGGAGTGTTGGACGCTTTCTGCCGGGTGGTCACTAGGGCTTCAATCCCTATGATTGTACTATTTAGCACTATAGGCATTTTATATGTATGTGTTTTGTTGATGATTTATAATGATGTTTGTATTCTATTTTGTTTTTTGTAACCGGGGATTCGCGTAGTTGAGGTCAACCCTCAGCCGTCCCCCGCGTGGGATGTCTTTATTGTAAAGTGACTGGCCGGTGGAGGGCATTTAATTTTCCCACTGGGGTTGTTTCAGCAGATCTTTTATGCGGATCGGGGGTTGTCCGGTCTTGATTTGGCTCGGAAGAGTCCGCTGGACCTAAAGCAACAATAAATCAATCAATCAATCAATCAAGCTGAGAAGGTGGTTCACCAATATTCTATTGTTTTCAAACGTCACAATTCTTTTGAATTCAGCAGCAAAGCTGTAAGTCCAGGACTTGTGTCTGATGCATCACCAACGTTTCACAACACTCCTTTGAAGTGCTTTTGTTGTATTTGTAAATAACACCATCTGAGCAGTTACGTTTTATTTTGCTCTCAATGCTATCAAAACATTACATTGAAACTACAGTCATTCTAAGAACACTGCTCTAATGAGTATTGCAAAACCTTTCAGTATTGCCCAAGTTGTAGTATGTTATGTAAGGTACCAGCGAATTTTAGGTCAAAGATTATCTCATTTCAGAAATCTCATTTTTAATGTCAATAGTTCGTCCTCAGCGGGGAAACATAGTAGGCCTATTATGAGTATATGGGTATTGTAGTACAGAAGCTGCTGACTTGGTTTGCAGGTAATTAACTGGAATCAAGCGTTTTGACATGATGAATTGTATCATTTTAATATATATTTAAATCACTTTCAATTTTTACAGATTTTAGAATTTGAACTGAAAGCATCCAAGTTCCATAAATATATTTTTCAAAGGTCCCTTTCTTACATCGAAATCAAAACCAATATTAATTACTTCAGATAATTTTTAAAAAGTTAAAGAGTTTTAAAATAATGTGTAACGAATGTCGACCTATATTAATTCTTAATCTAAACAACTTATTCTGATTGCATAACATTATTACAGTCAACGTGATCATTTTAAAATGCTGCGTAATGAATGCCCAACGGATATATGTATCATTTCCAACTAGATAAATTATTCAGATTGAAGAAGATGTATTGTTTAACATTATTACGAGTAGTGCATAACAAAGAATACATAATCCTTGATATTCCCAAATACAACAAGATGACTGTGCAGTGTCCATCTTCAAATAAACATTCCAAACAATCAAATTAAATTTTTTGATAGCAGCATAAAATTGAAAATAAATAATGATGTTGATATTTTAATTTATTACAACTTTATTTTATTTGTTAGTCAAGGTGTGTAGGGTCCAGCTCAACAACAATGGCTACCATCACCTGTAGAGGATAAATGGTGTCCACTTTGCACACACACACGCACGCACGCGTACGCACACACACACACACACATGATATATCTGAATATACACATTAATAATAATAATAATAATAATAATAATAATAATAATAATAATAATAATAATAATAATAATAATAATAATAATAATAATAATAATAATAATAGCAGAACATTTCCCATTTAAAAGTATACGTATTTTCCACATAATATAGGTAGTGACCTAACTTCCGGAGATAATTATTGATAATTATAAGGAATACACCAAACGTGTGACCGACACAACTGCTATGCAATTAAGGCACGTTTAAATACTAAACTACACCTACCCCATTTTCAGCTGAAGACAACACGTGTAATTACCGGAGCTAGAGAATAACTAACCTAGCTGAAATACACACGTGCTACAATTCTCTTAAGTGTTGATTGTGAATCACGCACGCGCAGTACCTAACCCGTTTAATTAAAAGTAATTACTCCACACGTCATATACAGAATAACGACATTCCTAATACACAATACACAAACGCTCGGAAAGTAGTACTAAACATAGTAGAGAAACTGTGCACCAAATTGTTATTAATGTTTGCATTAACGTTCTTTATTATAGCGCATTTCCAGCCCAAGAGCGGCTCAGGGCGCTGGCCGATACAGGATCTAACTCAAGCCGCCCGAGGCGCCCTTTTGCCGCCTATGAGAGCATCTTTTTTTGTGTGGTTTTGTTTTATTATATAGTGCCCTTTCCAGGCCACGAGCAGCTCAAGGCGCTGGTCGATACAGGATCTCGCTCAAGACGACCAAAATAAGTGTTCTTATAAAGATGGAGTATGCTGGTTAAACGATCATCAGTGGTGTCCCTACGACCTCCGGGTTACGGGACAGGACAGGATAGGATAGGATATAGCGCATTCACCAGGGTAAAGTACTGCTCAAAACGCTGGTGGAAAAATCAAGGTCGACCTGTAGCCAGCCGCCTAAGACGTTACTTTGCTGACAGCGGTGCACTGTTTACCTCCATGAACCATTGGGATAACCGATCGGCCAAGGCGTGCGTCTTTATTAGAGACTACCGTCTGCACTTTTTTACCGAATCACCAGTTTCTTTAACATACCACTGAGGCAACACGGAGGAAGGGAAACTCCTACACGATGAGATTACAGAAAAGTCAAATCCTGTGAGAAAACTATCAAGCCATTTTGAAATGTGCGAATCGACCCCGCGACGCCTTACGTGCCAGGTGCGCAAGCTACATCTCTGTAGCCTTAGCACCCAATACGTACACACTGTCATAAGCCAATACTTGTTCAGAAGCAAATCATTTACACACACTCAACCCTAGCTTAACTTGCAGTTATTTAAGTAAAGAGGACTTGCACATCGAGGCTTTACCACCCACACATTCCTATATAAAACTAATAAAATAATCGCAAATTTTTTGGATGAGCTCATTCAAAGGACACAATTTACACAACAGTTAAACTCAGTAAGCTTACAGGTAACATTTACACTTAACGGTGCAGAAATCTGGGGTGACATGGGTTAACGTGGCGACCTTACATTAAGAGGGGACGCACACAGTTAAGGACCCGTAATTCAGTCAGGAGGGTGACAGTTGAGGAACAGGTTGTGTTGGCGGGAGAGGGAAGGATGAGAGGTGAAGGGGAAGCAGATGGAAGAGGACGAGATTGGGCGGGGAGAAGGAGGAGAGGGGGGGGGAGGGGTAGAGATAATAGGACTACACCGTCACATTATCCTAACTATGAATAATACTTTAGATATAACAATTACGCAATTCAAACGACAGATGTAAGGTTAAATTATTCACGGATTTCAAAGGGTTTTGCACCACACAAACTACACTGAAAATGCATCCTCATAAATCTGCAATGCAAGAATATAGCCTAGATATTACTTTCTTACATTATTTATACTGGAAAGTCTTGAGCCGGTCAGACCAGAGTAATTCAAAGTCACAAAAAGATGGGACATTAAAATACGCCTACCAGGCGTAAGGATCAGCAAGATCCACGACTCCTGCACAAGCTCCTTCTCCGCCACAAACTCCTCCTCCTACTACTAATACTACTACTATTACTGCTGCTGCTAGGTTTAGGCAATTCCATCGAGATTTTGTAAAGAGTGTACATTGAAGTTTAAGGTAAAAAGGGTAAAGGTAGTCCCATAACCTGTGGCCGTAGGGGAGCGTGATGTTGGAGATCACACTTATCTTGGGCCAGCGTAATGAGGGTGATGCCCATCTCTCTTCCTCGCTGCTTTACTTTCCCCACCCTTAAGAGAGTAGGTACTCAGTCACAGTTGAGTCAACTGGGGGCGTTGTTATTCGTCGCTTCACGTTTTGCGGTCACCCATCCAAGTGCTACCCCTTGGGGTCACGAGCAATCTTGCCACTGTAGATTGTTCTAACCTATAAAGGGAAAAGTGAAAGCCCCAGGTTTTTTTTTTTTTATATATCAGTTTATAGTCCCCTCTCTTCCCGATAAGGATTTTCAGAGAGGAGACATTGGTGAAAAGCCCCAGTTGAAAACCTGTCTTGCCTTTATAGGCATGACAGTTTCACTTCGGCAACAGTCCCCCCGTTGGAGTGCCGGGGGTTTGAGTATAAATAGTATCCCCACTTTCTGGAAATTTAGTGCTTTAAATTCCCACTGTCGCTGTCTTCCTCATTTGCTCTTTCCCATTCCTGCTCTGTCCTATCATTCTGCTATAGGCCTACTATCTTCTTCTTCGCTAGATCAATGACCAACCTTTTTTTCTTGAAAACTCTTCCTGGACAAGACTCCTTGTTTGTGTATGAGGTCTGTTGGATCAGCTTGGGAGTGTTGGACGCTTTCTGCCGGGTGGTCACTAGGGCTTCCTATGATGTTAGTATTTAGCACTATAGGCATTTTATATGTATGTGTTTTGTTGATAAATTATAATGATGTTTGTATTCTATTTTGTTTTTGTAACCGGGGGTTCGAGTAGTTGGGGTAAAGCCTCAGCCGTCCCCTGCGTGGGATGTCTTTATTGTAAAGTGACTGGCCGGTGGAGGGCATTCAATTTTCCCACTGGGGTTGTTTCAGCAGATCTTTTATGCGGATCGGGGGTTGTCCGGTCCTGATTTGGCTCGGAAGAGTCCGCTGGACCCAAAGCAACAATCAATCAATCAATCCAAGTGCTAACCGCACTGGACGATGCTTTACTTGCGACACAGTAGTTTACCCTCTATATTCACCAGTAGCGATAGGGTAGACTGAGATACCAGTCCCAAGGAAGATGTATAGGAACCTTAAATCAACACTGAACCACTAGAGCAATTATGATGCATGTCCGCATAGATGGACCTTAAAAAAATTGCCACTTTCTTTTTCTCGCCGACCACTTGTGGATTCGAACCTGGGTCATCGGTGTGCCAGGCGAACGCTCTACCACTGAGATACGGCAGTGTGTAACGCCTAATGACTCTTTACCTTTAAAACAAAAAAGAAGAAAGGAAATGTCTTGTTGTAGAAGACAATGCCCTAGACAGCACTGTAAGCCTAAAATCACTTCGGTGAATGGAAAGACATTAATAAATCAGGCACACACAAATTATATCTCTCTAAAACACAACCACACACACACACACACACACACACACACATACTTACTCACGCGCACACAAGCGCTATCTATGACTTTACGGATTCGTTTCATTCATGTCAATCGTTGGTAGGGAAATAGTGGGGTTTGGGGGAGGATTTAAATGAATTTGTAAGAAAAAGAGGCCTCTTGTTTCAAATACTGTAACGCTGTAATAAGAGAGAGAACGTCCGCCATATGATTTAATAACGATTCAACAAAATTTATTGGCCAAATTGACATAAAACATGCACATGGAATATGTTGCGATGTGGCAGTAACATTCATAAAACATACATGCAAACACACGTTTACCAGCTAATAAAATACCTATCAAGCGTGCACACATACACACGCAAACAACAAATAGTAAAAATAAACAAGTAGGTGCCAGTGGATTATCACGTGACGTCAATTACAGCATTATGAATTTGACATTATGAGGAATTTAAAGCGAGAGCAGCCTCTGGAAAAAAAGAATATCTAAAACGGTTTGTTCTGGTTTTGAGGGCTCGGAAGCGCCTGCCGGACGGGAGGAGCTCGAACAGACGGCCGGCTGGGTGTGAGGGGTCAGTTGTGATGTTTCTAGCTCTACGGACCAAGCGCGTGTCGTAGATCGAGGCGACAGATGGAAGTTCGCACCCGATAACTCTGGACGCGTGTTTCACGACGCGCTCAAGTTGCACTTTCTCCTCATCAGTGGCACCACCAAACCAGGTAGTGATGCTAAAGCAGAGGATGCTTTCGATCACTGCGCGATAGCACTGCGACAGGACTTTTGCAGGCAACCTAAACTTCTTGAGTTGCCTCAAGAAGTGCAGGCGCTGTTGGCACTTTTTGATGATGGGGGTGGTGTTGTTTCCCCATGACAAGTCGTTCGAAATGACTGTGCCTAAGAATTTGAACTCTTCGACTTGTTCAACACTTTCACCGTTGATCACAAGTGGTGAAAGTGGATCTTTAATTCTCCGAAAATCGACAATCATTTCTTTTGTTTTTGAAACATTGAGCTCGAGGTTGTTCTCTGAGCACCGGTCAACCAACCGTTCGACCTCATCCCGATAAACGGTCTCATCGCACCGTTGGAACTTAACTGCAAACTGATGGGTATCATAAAAAGAGCGAAGTTGTCTAGAAGGTATATACATGTGAAGAAGGTCAGCAATATAGTGAAGGTCAGTGAAGTTGAGGACACTGAAGCACAGGGCCGAAACTTTACGCTGGATACGGCAGTTCAACTGGAAGACAGTGAAGGGACAGAATAAGCGAAGTGACATGGTCAAATTTACTTGAGCGGAAATATTAAATGGGCAGCAGCAATCAATTCTAGAAAGAACAAATGCACATAACAGGTTTTTTGGGGTTGCTTTTTTCAGAAAGAATAACATCGAGGTCTATCGCGTTGTTAAAATTGTACACAGTATACATCTTTGGTCAGTGGGCGGTTTTGCACTTTACTCTGCATAGGTGTTAATGTTAGGATAATCCTAAGGGCTAACGTCTTGCCAGTATTTGAATATTACCGTGTTTTTATTCTTCTTTCTTTTGCAGTATACATACATCTTGTGCTTTGTTTTAAACAACCATTCTTGTAGTGTTTTTTTCTTCACAACTTCGAATAAATCTCTTGCAAATCTAAAACAAATAAATAAAACAAATAACAACGCCACCAGTTGACTCAACTGTGACTGAGTACCTACTCTCTTAAGGGTGGGGAAGGTAAAGCAGCGAGGGAGAGAGATGGGCATCACCCTCATTACGCTGGCCCAAGATAATTGTGACGACACGAGTTTTCAGATAGCAGGGAGAATTATACTTTTTAGGAAGTTACACTTCTCCGTATATCTGTTGTACATAGAATAGCGTGACCGATTTACTTTTGCGTATGAAAGTGCAGTTTCGTAAAGTCCGTGCGATTCGTAGAAGACAGGGAATCGGCCAATTTCGAATAGGGATACGCGTAATAAAGAACGTGCATACTGACGAGAGCTCGACTATTTTGCTTGTGGCCGGCGCGGTTTTGGAGGGCAGAGTGGTTTGAGATGCTGTTGCGAGAGGAACGAATTCTAACGAGGCAGCAACCCTGTGACAGAGGTCATTGTAGTGTAGGGTACTGTTGGAAGGGTGTGTTTATTGTTTATATAGCCACCCAAGGTCTTATGCCCTCGTCGGGATAAGGATGTTTAGAATTCGAAGGAAGATGTTAACTGCCATTCGTCAACGAATGTAGAGTTCCATACTTAAGGTGTGTGTAGTTCTCGATTGAACACCCACCAAGACTTAGTGTCTGTACCAGAGCTAAGGTGTCCTCATCCTCAGTATAAGTGTTATTTGGAAGGTGAAATAACGTGCAATAGCAAGAGAAAGTGACTCTCAAAAGACTAATCCATTGTATTGTGACAGTGTTGTGTCGTGTTGTGGTGTTGGGGTAAAGGGCGTCACAAGCCGGGGCCTGTAAGGTGAGCAAATCCTGTCATTCAATTCTCTAGTGGCGCGCTCCGAGAACTGCGTACGTGTATGAGTGGTAATGAGTGTGGGGAAGGGGTTGTATTTTAGGATGTATAATGAATTTTGTTGATTTTATATGATTTTCTTATGATTTTCTTATTGTATATGTGATGGGGGAAATGTCGTTGCTGTTGTTGTTATGAAAAAGGGTCAAAGGCGACGATGGGGAATATAGAGAGGGTGTAAGTATGGAGAGAGCGATAGAATGTATTATACTGAAGAAAGATGAGGTGATGATTATGAAGGAAGCATGTTTACAGTATGGATGAAGGGAGGTAATCGTGATGTGCTATAATTGTTGGGGGTGACGGTGGTGATGAAGGGGGGCGGAATGAATCAGGACTGTGAGATTGTAGTGTGGTTGCGATAATTATGTATATTTATATAAAGGTTTGTGTTTATAGAAGATGCGAATTATTTAGCATCAAAGGTTGATTTATATTATTGAAATGTGTGTATAGTATCTTGTATTATTATCATGGTATTCATAATTATACAGGTCAAGATGGTGGACGGAGGACGGCGTGTTATGTTATATTATATAGTGTTTATTGTTTTGTGGGCATATTGTTAAGACTGTGTATATGTCAACAGGTGTGGGCTGATTATTACTTCTACGTATTACTTCTACGTGTTTCTTCTACCTGTTTATTTCTACGCATTATTTCAACGCTGTTGCCCTTGATGTTGCCTGTTATGCTGTACTGATGTTGCTGTTGTTGACGCTGACTGGGTCCTAGCCAGCCTGGGGTGTGCCTTTGCCTCTACAACAGAGTAGTGTTGTGGTGATCTCTTACACTGCTGCAGGTTATGCCTATGTATCGAGGCAACACATTTACAGGAGGTTTTCATACCTAATTCATGCACACACAGACTCACATTGCACGCACCTAAAAACATATCCATTTAGCTAGAAGAATCATCCACTTATTGTGAAAGAGACTGTTTAGCTCTCTGAGCTACTTGACAAGAACATTGAGACATTACTTCTGTGCCACAGCTTCGCCTAGATAATAGTTTATGATTCAACGCCATTGCTTATTATTTGAAGATTTGCATTTTGAATTGATTTGTTGATTTCGTCTTCGCTGTACACACTTTGTAAAGAAACTGTTGTTGTTTAGTTCTATTTGGGGTTTGTTACAAGGGGAGGTAATTGTTAGTTAGTATTGGGACGGGGGTCTATTTAGGGGTTGGGGGAAGGTTAGTTCCCATTTGTCCTGTGTTTGTATGTTGATTGTAGAATAAAAGAGTGTGATTGTATTCTGGCATTTTTGTGTTAGTTTATTTTGTTTGAGTTTTATTCCTTTTCACTCGCTTAATGTGCTGACGTCACTGAACCCGCTCGGGGGACGTGACATTTTTTGGTGTCAGAAGTGGGATAGACTCATTTATTTTATTAGGGTAGTGCCAGAAGTGTATGTTGTGTGGTTGAGTTGTTGTGTGAAAGGGTACGCAGCGGGCGGTTGGCGGGAGTGTGGGTGTATTGCACTAGGGATCACACTCGGAGTGCAGCATTAACGGGGAATTGGGTTGCAGGGTTCACTTGCTCGCCTTTAGGGGTACGACGGTGAACGATTCCTCGGCTCCTGTGACTGTTGTGTTGCGTATTCATTCTGTTAGGTGTTTGTATCAGTTAAGTGTTATTTGTTTTGTGTATACTAACATTTGTTCTTCCCTTCTTTTCCGACATGGCTACGCGGGATGCTCGAGCCGCGATGCGCCGCGACGCTAGGACTCGTAAGGAGGAGGCTGAGCAGGAGGATCGGGACTTCGGTGATGACGGCTCAGTGACAGGGTTGTTGGAGGAACCTTACGCAGTGAGTACTCAGACCACTATGCCTAAGATGTATGCCAAATCGCCCGGTTCACAGAGCAAAGTCGAGGTCCAGCTCAGCGATAGCGAGAGATTTAGACAGATTGGAGAAAGTCTGGGTTTCCGAGATGGAGCGTTGGCACACTATGTAGTTAGTGAGTTGAGAAGGGAACGGGAGGAAGAGAGAAGGGAAGAAGAACGGAGGGAGAAGGAGGAAGAAAAGAGGGAGGAGAGGGAAGCGAGGGCAGATGAGAGGAGGCTTTTGGAGCTTAGGCTAGAGACAGAAAGGGTAGCTAGAGAGGCGGAAAGAAGAATGCTAGAAATGAAGCTAGAGGAGGAGCGAAGAACCAGAGATGACGACAGAGCTGCTCAGAGAGAGAGGGAGAATAGGGCTAGAGATAGAGGGGCAGCATACTCAGTCAAACTGAAACCCTTGGAGGAGAGAGAGGATGTGGAGGCCTACCTCCAGATGTTCGAACGGGTGGCAGAGATTCAGGGTTGGAGGAGGGAGGTATGGGCGGTCAGGCTAGCGCCTTTGTTACAAGGGGAAGCCCGGGATACGTACCTTCGTCTAACGCCTGAGCAAGCCCAGGATTTCGACACCGTGAGAAACGCGCTGTTGAAACGCTTCAGGAAGGACGCCGACTACTATCGTAGGCAGTTTCGAGAGGCCAAGAAGGAAGCTGCAGAGACGTTTCCTCAGCTAGTAGTGAGATTAGGGTCGTTAGTGAAGAAATGGTTTTCGCTCGCCGGCAAGGACATCACCGACGTAGAGTAGGTACTAGACACTTTCATTGGAGAGCAGCTTTTCTCCATCATGACTACCGAGTTAGAGATCTACGTGAGGGAGAATTTACCGACGACTAGCCATGCCGCAGCAGAGTTAGCACAGCGCGTGGTAGACGCCAAGCGGGCAGCATCAGCACCGGCACCCGTACTACCCAGTCAGAGACGCAGTTTTCCCAGACGACCGGAGGCTCCTCAGCAACCTAGCAACAGGGGAAGTCAGGGTCAGAAGGTAGGGAGGACGGAAGGGGGTAGTGGGGTACGTCGTTGCTACCGATGTGGGTCGGAGAAGCATGTGGTCAGGGACTGCAAGGTCAAACCTCAGACAGTAGGCCAGGTTACAGTGGGAAGGACTATTTCCACGGAGACCGCACCTCGGGCTAGCGTGTGTGCAATCAAACCTTATGATCCATGGGGCCAAGGTAGGGCGAACGGGCAGGACGTTCGAGTATTGAGAGATACGGGGGCGGAGATAGGGGCAGTCGCGAGCAGGTTAGTCAAACCAGCTGATTTGACGGGTCGGACTGTCGAGATTTGCTTGGCGAATCGATCGAACGTGGGTCTGCTACCTACAGCTTGGGTGGAGTTGGATTGTGCGCTGGTCAGGGGGAGAGTAGAGCTGGTGGTTTTCGAGGACGGGCCCGATATCATCCTGGGTAACTGGGTGACGTTTGATAGCGGGGAAAAGAGTCCTGTTTCCTTGTTCGGAGGTGAATGCGCGATGGCTGCAGCAGTGCAGACTCGGGCGCAGGTGAAGGCCGAGAAGAAGAGGGAGGTACCCTTAGCAGTGGTCGAACCATCCCAGATCTCTGTTAGCACCCCAGAGTTGATCAGGATGCAAGAGACCGACGAGACGCTCGCGAAAGCGAGAACGTTGGCACAGAGTGGTGGGGCGATAGCGTCAGGTAGGGCGTCAGCTGAGTTTCGCAAGAAGAAGGGGGTGTTGTACCGGGTACACACGAAGAGGGGTAGCCAGGTCACGCAACTGGTAGTCCCGAAACAGTTGAGAGGGGGGATCCTTCAGTTGGCTCATGATCCACCCATGGCTGGGCATTTGGGAGGGAAACGTACCAGGGAGCGGATCTGGGGAACATTCTATTGGCCGGGAATGTGTGCCGAAGTACGGAGGTATTGCGCCAGTTGTCCAGAATGTCAGAAGGTAGTACCGAGGGGACGGGTGAGGAAGGTACCACTACAGCAACTTCCGCTGGTGGACGAGCCATTTCAGAGGGTGGCCGTAGACATTGTGGGACCCATCAAACCCAAGTCAGATCGGGGTAACATGTACATCCTAGTGGTAGTAGACTATGCCACACGCTATCCCGAGGCTGTACCGCTCAAGGGCATAGAAGCAGAGAGGGTGGCAGAAGCGCTGTGGGAGATTTGGTCGAGGGTGGGCGTTCCTAGGGAAGTTTTGACAGATCAAGGGACGCAATTCATGTCTGAAGTCATGCGGGAGATGAACAGACTACTGTCGATCCACGGGAAAGCCACCACGCCGTATCATCCACAGTGCAACGGATTAGTTGAGCGATTCAACGGGACGCTAGTGTCCATGCTCAAGAAGTTAGCCACAGAACAACCTACAGCGTGGGACCGCTACATTCCAGCGCTACTGTTTGCATACCGAGAAGTAGCACAGGAGTCTACAGGGTTCTCTCCCTTCGAGCTTCTATATGGAAAAACCGTGCGGGGACCGATGGCTGTGTTGAGAGACCTCTGGACCAAGGAGATACAAGAGGAGGAGGTGAAATTGAGTAGCCAGTACGTGGTAGACTTGCGTAATCGCATCGAGGAGACATGTAAGTTAGCACAAGGAAACCTCAGAACCGCGTCAGCCAAGCAGAAGCGGCACTTTGATAAGAAGGCGAAACGGCGTTTGTTCAACGCGGGGGATCAAGTGTTGCTACTGTTGCCAGAAAAGCACAACAAGTTGCAGCTAGCATGGCGAGGACCATACGAGGTGATCGAACGCGTGGGAGAGTGCGACTACCGGATCAGGATGCGTGGGAAAAGCAAACTATACCACGCCAATCTCTTGAAGAAGTTCCATACCAGAGCGACGATGGCCACGATCGTCGTAGACGACGAGGGGGTAGAGGAGGAGGAAACTATGCCGGTGTTTGGGGATATTCCCGTAATCACCTTGACAGCATCAGAGACGCCCCGCGACGTGAAGATGGACGACAATTGCCCAGAAATACGGGGAGAATTGCAGGAGCTGGTATGGCAGTTCGAAGATGTCCTAACCGACTTGCCACTACGCACTACACTGGACGTGTGCGAAATACGGGTGGACAGCGACATTCCAGTGAGGACGCGGCAGTACCCACTTCCCCATTCGCATCACGAGACCATTAAGAAGGAAGTGGAAGCGATGCTAGCGATGGGCGTCATTGAGAGGGCCAGTTCGCCATACAGCTCGCCCATCGTGTTGGTAAAGAAGAAGGAGGGCACGATGCGTTTCTGCGTAGATTTCCGAAAGTTAAACAAGCACGTCGTATTCGACGCAGAACCATTGCCGAACATCGACTACCTGTTTTCCAAACTGTCAGGGGCCAAGTATCTCACCAAGATCGACTTGACCAAAGGTTACTGGCAAGTGCCCATGAACAAGGGAGATAAAGCGAAGACGGCATTTACAACGCCAAGGGACAATTTCAGTGGACCGTAATGCCATTTGGGCTGAAGACGGCGGGAGCAGTCTTTTCTCGCATGATGCGGAAGTTACTAGCACCCCTGGGAATGTCGGAGATCGATAATTTCGTCGACGACTTGTTGGTAGCCACCATTACCAAGCAGAGACACCTGGAATGCTTGGCACGTCTTTTCCTTAGGTTGCGTGAGGTGCAGCTATCCGCCAAACCATCAAAGTGTTACCTGGGTTTCCGAAGAGTAGAGTATCTTGGGCACGTGGTTGGACAGGGAGAAATTCGTCCTGAGGTGTCAAAGATGGAGAGAATCCGAGATGCACCGCGACCAACGACCAAGCGGCAAGTGCGCTCATTTTTGGGTTTAGCCGGATACTACAGGCGGTTCGTACCCAACTTTTCAGCGATTGCTTCACCACTACACGATCTGACCAAGGGAGGCAAGCCAGGGGCGGTACAATGGACCGAAGCATGCGAAGCTGCATTTTGCACCCTAAAGGAGAAGCTGTGCTCTGACCCTGTGTGCTGTCTGCCGGACTTCACCCTACCGTTTGTGCTACAGACAGATGCGTCGGAGGATGGAGTAGGGGCCATTTTGAGCCAGGACAGGGGACAGGGATTACAGCCTATTGCGTGTGCAAGCAAGAAACTGTCGAAACCCGAGAGAAACTATTCGACCATTGAAAGGGAGTGTCTAGCGTTGGTGTGGGGTGTGCAGAAGTTCAGTCAATACCTGTACGGACGTACTTTCGTAGTGCAGACGGACCATATGCCACTGCAGTACCTACAGCAGGTGAAGAACACCAACAGCCGACTGATGAGATGGGCACTTCAGCTGCAACCTTTCTCAATGTCTGTGGAGCACATTTCCGGGAAGGACAACGTTCCAGCAGATTTCCTCAGCAGAAACGCTCAGTAGAGTAGGGGTAGGGAAATTCGCGTCGTAGTTAAGGTTCTTCAAGGTGTTAAGAACTGGGGGGGGGGGGTTGTGTGACGACACGAGTTTTCAGATAGCAGGGAGAATTATACTTTTTAGGAAGTTACACTTCTCCGTATATCTGTTGTACATAGAATAGCGTGACCGATTTACTTTTGCGTATGAAAGAGCAGTTTCGTAAAGTCCGTGCGATTCGTAGAAGACAGGGAATCGGCCAATTTCGAATAGGGATACGCGTAATAAAGAACGTGCATACTGACGAGAGCTCGACTATTTTGCTTGTGGCCGGCGCGGTTTTGGAGGGCAGAGTGGTTTGAGATGCTGTTGCGAGAGGAACGAATTCTAACGAGGCAGCAACCCTGTGACAGAGGTCATTGTAGTGTAGGGTACTGTTGGAAGGGTGTGTTTATTGTTTATATAGCCACCCAAGGTCTTATGCCCTCGTCGGGATAAGGATGTTTAGAATTCGAAGGAAGATGTTAACTGCCATTCGTCAACGAATGTAGAGTTCCATACTTAAGGTGTGTGTAGTTCTCGATTGAACACCCACCAAGACTTAGTGTCTGTACCAGAGCTAAGGTGTCCTCATCCTCAGTATAAGTGTTATTTGGAAGGTGAAATAACGTGCAATAGCAAGAGAAAGTGACTCTCAAAAGACTAATCCATTGTATTGTGACAGTGTTGTGTCGTGTTGTGGTGTTGGGGTAAAGGGCGTCACAAGCCGGGGCCTGTAAGGTGAGCAAATCCTGTCATTCAATTCTCTAGTGGCGCGCTCCGAGAACTGCGTACGTGTATGAGTGGTAATGAGTGTGGGGAAGGGGTTGTATTTTAGGATGTATAATGAATTTTGTTGATTTTATATGATTTTCTTATGATTTTCTTATTGTATATGTGATGGGGGAAATGTCGTTGCTGTTGTTGTTATGAAAGTGGGTCAAAGGCGACGATGGGGAATATAGAGAGGGTGTAAGTATGGAGAGAGCGATAGAATGTATTATACTGAAGAAAGATGAGGTGATGATTATGAAGGAAGCATGTTTACAGTATGGATGAAGGGAGGTAATCGTGATGTGCTATAATTGTTGGGGGTGACGGTGGTGATGAAGGGGGGCGGAATGAATCAGGACTGTGAGATTGTAGTGTGGTTGCGATAATTATGTATATTTATATAAAGGTTTGTGTTTATAGAAGATGCGAATTATTTAGCATCAAAGGTTGATTTATATTATTGAAATGTGTGTATAGTATCTTGTATTATTATCATGGTATTCATAATTATACAGGTCAAGATGGTGGACGGAGGACGGCGTGTTATGTTATATTATATAGTGTTTATTGTTTTGTGGGCATATTGTTAAGACTGTGTATATGTCAACAGGTGTGGGCTGATTATTACTTCTACGTATTACTTCTACGTGTTTCTTCTACCTGTTTATTTCTACGCATTATTTCAACGCTGTTGCCCTTGATGTTGCCTGTTATGCTGTACTGATGTTGCTGTTGTTGACGCTGACTGGGTCCTAGCCAGCCTGGGGTGTGCCTTTGCCTCTACAACAGAGTAGTGTTGTGGTGATCTCTTACACTGCTGCAGGTTTTGCCTATGTATCGAGGCAACACATTTACAGGAGGTTTTCATACCTAATTCATGCACACACAGACTCACATTGCACGCACCTAAAAACATATCCATTTAGCTAGAAGAATCATCCACTTATTGTGAAAGAGACTGTTTAGCTCTCTGAGCTACTTGACAAGAACATTGAGACATTACTTCTGTGCCACAGCTTCGCCTAGATAATAGTTTATGATTCAACGCCATTGCTTATTATTTGAAGATTTGCATTTTGAATTGATTTGTTGATTTCGTCTTCGCTGTACACACTTTGTAAAGAAACTGTTGTTGTTTAGTTCTATTTGGGGTTTGTTACAAGGGGAGGTAATTGTTAGTTAGTATTGGGACGGGGGTCTATTTAGGGGTTGGGGGAAGGTTAGTTCCCATTTGTCCTGTGTTTGTATGTTGATTGTAGAATAAAAGAGTGTGATTGTATTCTGGCATTTTTGTGTTAGTTTATTTTGTTTGAGTTTTATTCCTTTTCACTCGCTTAATGTGCTGACGTCACTGAACCCGCTCGGGGGACGTGACAATAATGGTGATCTCCAACATCACGCTCCCCTACGGCCACAAGGCTATGGGACCACATTTACCTTTACCTTTTAAATCTAAAACAACACTGTAGACTTGTGTTTATACAACATTATAGATTATATATCTTTCTCGTACCTAAAATCCTACTTTAAAACACACACTTTAAAATGCAAGGTTTATCAAACAAAAAAAAATAAAAACAAAAACAATCCACAAGTCTTGTATATTTACACAATCTTCTAGAGACCCTCTGCATAAATAGAACAAAATTGTAGTCTACCTGCTTCACAAAACATGTAAAAATAAATATGTAAAAATACCTTCTGTGCACATCGTCACATTGAAGTCTTTAGTTTTTTGACATCTTTTATCTGACTCATAACCCCATCATTTGCGCCGCAAGTAAACAGTAAAAATCGCAGGTGCACAGCGAAATCCTGTTCTCCCGTCACACACTGTTTAGTTGAAACACATTATTTATTCAGCTGAATAAACTAACTCTATCCCACAAAAAATACAACCAAGAATGTTTAGGATTACAATAGAACCGCACAGCCACACACACTCACACACGCACACACACACTCACGCACACACATACAAACACACGCACACACACACAAAATCAATAAAAGCTGAAAGGGCAGTAAGCGATCGGCAGTTCCTAGACATCAACTTCATTTCATCAAGTCAACAACTCAAGAAATCTGCTACAACACATTTAAAAGCAATGGCACGGCTTTTACAACAAATGAACACAATTTTAGCGTGGTGGTATTTGTGCAGTTCGGACTGTTTCTAGCATGTTGGTATTGGGGCAGTTCGGGCTGTTTCTAGCATAGTGGTATTGGGGCAGTTTGGACTGTATTTAGCATGGTGGTATTGGGGCAGTTCGGGCTGTTTCTAGCATGGTGGTATTGGGGCAGTTCGGACTGTATTTAGCATGGTGGTATTGGGGTAGTTCGGGCTGTTTTTAGCATGGTGGTATTGGGGCAGTTCGGGCTGTTTGTAGCATGATGGTATTGGGGCAGTTCGGGCTGTTTGTAGCATGGTGGTATTGGGGCAGTTCGGGCTGTTTGTAGCATGGTGGTATTGGGGCAGTTCGGGCTGTTTGTAGCATGGTGGTATTGGGGCAGTTCGGGCTGTTTCTAGCATGGTGGTATTGGGGCAGTTCGGGCTGTTTCTAGCATGGTGGTATTGGAGCAGTTCGGACTGTATTTAGCATGGTGGTATTGGGGCAGTTCGGGTTGTTTTTAGCATGGTGGTATTGGGGCAGTTCGGGCTGTTTGTAGCATGGTGGTATTGGGGCAGTTCGGACTGTATTTAGCATGGTGGTATTGGAGCAGTTCGGACTGTATTTAGCATGGTGGTATTGGGGCAGTTAGGACTGCTTTTAGCATGGTGGTATTGGGGCAGTTAGGACTGCTTTTAGCATGGTGGTATTGGGGCAGTTCGGGCTGTTTTTAGCATGGTGGTATTGGGGCAGTTCGGACGGTTTTTAGCATGGTGGTATTGGGGCAGTTCGGACTCTATTTAGCATGGTGGTATTGGGGCAGTTCGGACTCTATTTAGCATGCGGGTTTTTGAGCAGTTCGGGCTGTTTGCAGCATGGTAGTATTGGAGCAGTTCGGGCTGTTTGTAGCAGACATTTAAAAATGTCACTGCGTGGATGTATACTCACGGTCTCTAGGCATACTCAAACTGACTGGTCCTATGCATAATTAAATGATGGGTCTATCTATTAAACTCGTTCCATGCATCGTTGTATACTCACTGTGCTTAAGGTAGCTACGTAGCCATTTCTTACGTTCTGTTGATTATCGCTGCTGGCCTAATGTAGATCAATAGGTCAGCAATAATGTTCATGGTGTGTTGGGTATACGTGTGCACTACTTCGTCCGATTAGGCTTTCACGCTGTGTTGACGTATCGATCCATTGCGCCCTATGCCTTTCAGTGAGTTCAGTGACTTTTAAGCGACACCTTCTCTTGCTAGTATTTTAAATGATATTCAGAAACAGCAAAGGTTTGGTGCGCTACAGTTAATCCCCGCATAATTCAATGAGGCCTGCGTAATATCCTCGGATACAAGATGTGACTACCTTGTGGACATAAAAAACGGCCGAATGCCCAGTCATCTCACCAGTAGGCCTAGAGTTCTAGTTTGGGGTTAGACAGAAATAAAACATAATTACATGTGATCTTATTATGACAACAATTTATCTTCCTAATTAGTAATCCATGTGCACAATAAATAGGTGCAATATAAATTCCGCATCGTCCATATTATGTACGAATTTATAGAAAGAAATCTTCTCTAGCTAGGATTATGATTGCCAGCAAGCAAAGTCTATTATATTCCTGTCCTTCATTTTGTGTCCTAGTCCCACATCTCGTGCCACTCATCACTCGTATACCACTCAACCTCGTATCAGATGACAGTTTAGAACGAGAAGGCAATGACAGAGTAATAATAATCAATGATGTTGATGTTGAACGCTGGTCTATAGATTTCTCTTCTCCACACTTGTCATACCTTGCTCGATCACCATGTATATGCAGCCTACACAGCGTCTATTAAAACATATTTTGCCCCCCTTCCCTCACCCCCCCCCCCCCCACATACAATCCAGGTTTGGGTGGATAATAAAAATACAATTGGTTTAGTACACACCGGTTCGTCCATAGTTATAATACCGTAAGTGACCTAGCTAAAACAGAAGAAAATAAAAGGTAATAAGACAATACCTTGTCATTCAAACACTGTAGGCCTAAGGTGTTATTTTCCAAAAACGTCCCAGTTAAATCGTTCGCACGACCGACTAACGGCCCCTAAAGGTGCCGTATGATCCTCGTCATTACCAGTAATAGATACCTTGCTTCAGCTGACGATGACAAGGACACGGTGACCGACGTTACGATAATTGTGAAGGAAAAAAATAGTGCTATTACTGTTCCACGCTGCGTTTTGTTTAATTTTAATTCAGGTCTACCTTTAAGCATAGGGATACATGTGTATGAATGTAATGAAAACTGGGATAAGAATATAATAATGATCATACAATCAGAATACTGATGAGAATGAGAATCCCATTATTCATCTCCAGCTGGACATTCCCATTCTTTGTAACAGTCTGAAACTTCAAATGAACTGACCTACAGTGAAGATGGAATAGAACCGGATGAGAGTATAAACAGGTCTAGTCTGTGTCGCAAACATTCCATCATAACGGACTTTAAAGATCCTGACGCTCATGTCCTAGACGGGTGAGTGCCGGTAACAAGAACACATCCAGCATGCACCTTGATAAAAAGTGTCATAAGGATCAACACGATTGATTGTGGGCATATACGGCAAGACAAAACAATAATTCCAACAACAATGCAATCAATTAATCACTAGTTTTATATGTGCAGTTTCATACACACGATTGCTAAAACATCCATCCTCAAATGACACAATAATAATTAAGCTTATTTTCGTTCCTGTTGCCTTCGGAGTCCATAGCAGGACTTTTATTTGGATCAACTAACTTGGCAGTGTCCTTCCGTACTGAAACTGGAGCATTAAGGACATCAAATCGCCATGCTTTTAACTTACACCTGACTCGCATTACTCCGTGTATGTGCTAGGGGGGAGGGGTGTGCGTGTGTGTGTGTGTGCGTGGGTGTGCGTGTGTGAGGAGGAGGAGGAGGTCAGAGGAAGAAAGAAAGAGAGAGAGGGAGAGGAGAAAAGAGAGAGATTCATTCATTCAGTCACTCATAATTGAAATAGAAGCAATTGACTTGCCTTACAATGGAATAAATTACCACAGAACTGCCCATCAAGTGCAATTAATCATCCATTGTTATCCATATTTTATATCCAACACACACAAAATGTTTACTGTTTGTCCATTGTGCCAGTGTGAATTGTGGATGCGTGGCTGTGAGTTCTTTTTTTCCTGCGCCTGTTGGATCTAAATGTTATATCTCAATCAGATGGCGATGCTTGGTATAATAATGCCCTATCGAAAATTGAATAAATTATCAACAGGTGTGTTAGTGTGTTAGATTATGTGTGTGTGTGTGTGTGTGTGTGTGATTATGCGTGTGATTATGCGTGTGAATTGCGGTCGTAAGAAATTATTAGCCCTGCGGGTTTATTTTGACATCTTATTACTCATGTATAGTTGTAATTACACTAAATGAAAATATGCCAAGTTTCGTAGTCTTTTAACGAGTTCTTCAGTTTGCTCGCTTTCTCTTGTTAGAGTACAGTAAAGTCTTTAATCAAGTAATCACGATTAAACTGTGTGGGAAATGGACCAGTTAATCTTCATGATCCATGTAGCCTTATTGATTGTGCAGTCTGTAATTGTTTATGGGTGCGAGTGACACGGTTTTATGACACGTACGGGTGCACATTGGTGCATTCGTGCAAATATACCTACCTGTACGCATACACGGATTGTAATCATGATAACATAGTAAACCCATACGGAGTTTAGTGATAACAATTAACATCAAATAAGGTACACTTTGCCAGTGTCTATAACGCTTGAAAGAAAGATCTTAATGAATACTAATGTGTGTGCTTGACCTTAAGATATTTTGAGGTAAAGTGTGTGTGTGGGGTGTGTGTGTGTGTGTGTGTGTGTGTGTGTGTGTGTGCACTTGAATAAACGCACAAATGGGTAGCAGACCTTGTCTTTCTTAGTAACAAATGGGTTTTATTTGCTTGGAACCCACTTTTTTCCAGGACCCCACTTTTTTCTAAGTGCGCGGGAGTGCTCTTTTAGTGCATGGGGGTGCAGTTGTAGTGCATGAGAGTGTTTTAAGTACAAGGGAGAAAATACATTTTAGTAGAAGTTTGCGTTCTTTCCGTTAAAAAAATCACTTTCCGATTCCTACATTCCTAAATAAACCCAGTTGTGATGTATTGCAAATGTGTGTGTGTGTGTGTTTGATGTTTTATAATTCTAAACACATTAACTCTTTCTCTTACACATCTTCAGCGCCATTTAGTTTCCCATCTAGACATTTAATTTTTCGCTTCATGGAAACGGCCTTACATTTAAATTGTACTTCCTTGCTTCACAGCCATTAAAAACCCATTTTCTCTTAAAACACGAGAGGTTCCAATAAATCAATGCCATTACCATATAACGAAATATTTCCTGGTCAAGGTCAAAGTCAATGTCAAGATAACATTGTATTAGGTTGTGGCAACATAAAACGTTTAGTCAAAACTGAAAACAAGCAATAAACACTTGAGTTCGTGGTTTTTTCCACAACTGTAGAACATGATGGTAATAAATTTAGCAACCCATAATTTACTTCACTCGGCTGCAACGTAGGCACTTCAATGAATGTCCTTTATCCCTTACTGTTACATGTGTCATCATTCATATGTTTAATATGCCACCTTCTGAGAGCGGAAAGCTCACACTAAACAACAGAAATTTATTGGTTTTTCAAGACATGGGGCAAAAAGTAGAGCTATACAGAAACATACTGAGAAAGAGAGAGAGACAGACAGACAGAGACAAACAGACAGACAGGTGTCATCTCCTGACGCCGGACGGACGGACAAAGCCAAAAATAATAGCTCCAGAGCTTACAGCTCGGGAACTAACTAGTTTCTATCAGATACTTGGTAAAATCTCAACCAGACGATCTTTGCTTATTTGGACTGTCAAGGGTCGTATGCAATTCACAGGCATCATTCTATTTCATCTGGAGAAAAATCACGTTTCGTTTGTGCAACCTTTAGAGAAAAGAACTTTTCCACACACTCGCCTTGACACAACTACGACAGTCGAATTCATCAATGAATACTTTTACAAGTATACAATAAAAAAAATAATTTTTAAACATAATTTTAAAGGGGTGGGTTGGCGGAGGGTGTATTTCAAATGAATAATGTCACAAGTACGCAGAAAAAAAGTTATTATTTAAAAATGTTCTATTACAAGTATGCATTTTAAGAAAAAAGTTTTTTTTCAAGCAAGCTAGCATTCCTTGCTGGTTACGGGAGCACACACGAAAAATAACATTTAGCTTTAATGTTTAATAGCCCAGCAGTCAGGCAAATTGAGAGTGAAGATGTCAACACTGAATAAGAAGCGCTGAAGGACTTGAGATAGTGAGAGATAACAGAGTATAGCTGCACATGCACATAGGAATGGAAGATAGCTGCATATGTACATAGGAATGGAAGATAGCTGCACATGTACATAGGAATGGAAGATAGCTTCACATGTACATAGGAATGGAAGATAGCTGCATATGTACATAGGAATGGAAGATAGCTGCACATGTACATAGGAATGGAAGATAGCTGCACATGTACACAGGAATGGAAGACAGCTGCACTAGTACATAGGAATGGAAGATAGCTGCACATGTACATAGGAATGGAAGATAGCTGCACTAGTACATAGGAATGGAAGATAGCTGCACATGTACATAGGAATGGAAGATAGCTGCACATGTACATAAACAAAAGGAAAATAGCTGCACATGAACATAGGAATGGAAGATAGCTGCACATGTACATAGGAATGGAAGATAGCTGCACATGAACATAGGTATGGAAGATAGCTGCACATGTACATAGGAATGGAAGATAAGAGGGAGAGAACGAAGAAGAGGAAGGAGAGGAGAAAAAAGAAGCTGTATGCAAATCCTCAAAGTTCGGGGTTGTGTTGTGCGCATAGATAAAGAATCTAGAGTGTCCTGACGAGGTGTAGGAGAAGAAGAAAGAGGACAAGGAAAAGAAGAAGAAGGAGGAGGAGGAGTGGAGGAGGAGGAGTGGAGGAGGTTGAGGACGAGAAGAAGAAGAAGAAGAAGAAGAAGAAGAAGAAGAAGAAGAAGAAGAAGAAGAAGAAGAAGAAGAAATGATTATGATTATGATGACGATAATGATAATAATAATAATAATAATAACGACAACAACAACAACAACAACAACAACAACAACAACAACAACAACAATAACATGTGCTGGACCCTAACTGTTGCAGAGTTCCCTCGCTTGCCCTCCATCTCTCTCTCTCTCTCTCTCTCTCTCTCTCTCTCTCTCTCTCTCTCTCTCTCTCTCTCTCTCTCTCTCAAATTTCCATCACTATTCCTACGCCATCTATTCAATAGGAACATTTTTCACCGCTCACTGTTGATGTAACTTTTGTGTGATTATCTATTTGTGTAATAACAATTTCTGTTTTAAAAAAATTTGTGATACACCGGACTTAAAAAATGTGACGCTTTTTTTTTGAAGTTATACGATTTTTTTGGCTGTTTTTGCCCTTTAAAATATTGAGATGACAACTTCTTTTTTTCTTCTATTGTTGCCATGCAGTAACGGTGCTTTTCGTTTTGGTCTGTTTCCTTCAGTGTATGAATCTTCTGAATCGTGAAATTTATTCTAGTTATTAGTGAACTTTAGAAAGCAACGAAACTTAGTTCGTAATACTTTTTCGTGGGGAAACTCCCTTTCTACGTCATCACTTTTGCGCTTTACGAAGGTCACGACCTCCTCATTTGCCTACGCTACAAACTTCGTATCGCGAAAAAGCGGAATTTTCATCATTTCGACGAATCGTGATTCGTAGGTATGTTTCTGGTATTTTGTACATAGATCGGGTCAATTGCTGTAAACGTAAGCTTGAACAAATGTTATAACTGTATTCTCACACCCTTTGTTGTTGATTTGATGCACTAACATTGGTGTGGTTTGCTCTTCAAAAAAGGTGCTGTTTTCGCCTGCTTTTGCTCTCATCTATAAAATGGCGGAGTTGTGGTTCCGATAAATATTTTCAACATAAGTTTATTTCTAGGTTTCAAGTGACTCTTACGAGCATGGTAAAGATGTAAAATCACTTTACTGGTGTATTCGTATGGATGTGCACGAACACTGTCCATGTTTTAATGTTTTAGCCCTTGGATGAGCACCAGTTCTAGGTTTGTAAATCTAAACGGACAAGTTACTAGGCTAGCGTAGCAAACAGAAGTTGAGGCCATAGAATTTGTGTTAAAAAAAATCCCAGTGCCCTTGATCCTAAACTTCAGCTGAATTTCGTCTGCTGCTAAAGGCGCTACCGCCTCGGCACGAAGAAAAGTTCGCAAGGGTTTCCCGACAGCATCATCGGAAACGAAAGTGATCGCTACGAACCAAGTTTCGTTGGTCAATCTAAAGCTCGCTATTTTCTTACCTGATCTTCGTAAAAACACTCAGTCTTCTGATTTTATTCATCTATTTCTCCTGTTTCCAAAAGGCACTGTTGTCATGAACAGGATGTAGTCTTCAAAATTTCATCATCGGTGGCGTCATTTGCATTTTACGTCATATTTTTTTTAATATTATCATGTAAACTTCCGGTTAACCCACGATTGAAATAACCCCACCTATGACATTGTGTACGAACGAACGAAAAAGGACGTTAAGCATCGTTTTTCGTTCGTTCGTACACAATGTCATAGGTGGGGTTATTTCAATCGTGGGTTATTTAATATACTTCTATCTACACACAATTTATGGTAAATAATGATCATCTTTGTGTGAACATGTACTGAACCAATAGTACTTCTGTGTGGTTTTCTTTTATTGGACTAAAGCGCTATGGCGCTTCTTCGCGTGTCTTCCTGCAATTGGGCACCTGGAGTTGACATCAAACAAGACGAACGTCAAGCAACATTTGTCATTCCGCAAAACCTCATGCCCATTGCGAGATGTGTATTGTATGACCGATATAAGGTCTTTCTCGGCAATGAATTTCAGAATACTGTTGTAATGCCGGTCTAAAGAGGTAAGGGAAATAACTGGGTTGGGAGTGACGAACGACGAAATGGACGTCATCACTTCGGAGCGCTCCGGAAAGACACGAGAAAAAGAGTCACGTGACGAGCTAAGCGTGGGTTTTGTGTGGATACCGAAAGAGGAGAACGTCTGAACGGTGACCGGAGCTGCGAATTACGGTAAGAACCCTTGATTGTCTAATTGTAGGGACTTTTAGATGTTGCGCAGTAGGGTAAGGGCGTAACAATGGTGTCTGGCCGACGAGGATTATTTATTTCGCGATTTTTATTTCGTTTTATTCAATTTTTTCGAACCTCGATGCGGTGACCCGAAGATTTACGATGGCGACGACAGAATAACGGCCGAATTCCAAAACCTAAAAAACTATTTTCGTGTATCATAAAACTATTATTCGTTTTTTTTATCTGTATTAATAATGAATCTTTAATCAATTTTTTGATAGGTATGCATTTTTTAACTAACGTTATCAGTGATGTGACAAGTGTGAAATTTGTGAAATTGCGGTCGTTATAACCAAGTTGGTCAGACGTAGGTGACACTGTAGAGTGTTAGAATCTGTCATTTTTTAGGATAGAATGAATAAATTTTGATTAGAAAATTTATGAAGTTGATGCTAGATTGAGCATACACTAACTCAGTCAAAAATATTAATTGCATGCATATTTTTAAGGAGACAAATATGTTTGATGTCAAAGTGAGATATGATTGATATATGCAAGATGGCGACCTCTGTCAAAGTTGGCAGAAGTCATTTCGCGCCATTGGGATGGATAGAAATGATTTGATTGGTGCGCAGTGGTCAATTGTTTTCTAATTAGCATAACTGAAAAGAATGGATTTATGGGAGATCAAACTCGTTTGGGAGGACGGAAATGCCCTTTTGGGAAGGCTCTTATTAGTAAACAAATATGGCAGCCTCCTGAGTGTTTTGATCAAAAGAAGTAAAAGGAAGAATTTGAGTTACTCCCTCTGGAAAAATAATATCATTCTTGCTTTTAACATAAAGTATATTAGGAGTGTGTAATAAGAACTGTTTTAAAAACAAAATAATAAAAATTAAATATATGTTTTGAGTAAAAATAACTTAGAAAAATTCCTACTCATGACTGCTTGAATATCTCCCTGCATGAAATGATAATGCATAGTGATGCTACCAATATGCATAGCGGCACTAAATAATATATGGTGATGCTTGCATATTAATTATTCCTTCATGGTTTTTGGCCTGTTTTGATAATATTTTCCATGTTGTAGTTGCTTTGCATGTTGGCATGAATGCTTGTAGTTTATCTTTTAATATGCATGATTAATTATATGGTGTAGTATAATTTCGATTTATATCATCCTAGATCCTTTGTTCATCTTCTGAGAATTAATATTATTTCAAGTTTATGATACTTTTCAGAAAGAAGAGACATAAGACAGAGATTTTTGTGAAAGGGTAGAAAGACATTGAAAGTATTTTTTATAACAAAATAGAATGGTTTCACGCTGCTTTTATTGGGATACTAGAAGGGTATATAGTATCCTCTCGTGTAAATGGGTGTTTAGAAGCGACATCTTCCTTGACGGAGTCTAACTAAACATGGTTTATGACCTTTGTTAGTTGCAGTACAACTAAATAATTCAGTTCTCTGTTGTTTTTGAAAAGGAAAAAGTTGATCAAGTAACAAGTTATGATTAGACTTAGCGATGATGTGAAGCCTACTTTATGAACTTTCTGGAAACTTAGTCGCGTTTGTTTTTGGAGAGCTAGTAGGGTGGTGCTTACCTGGTTAGGTTTTTAGTTGGTTATGTTTTGTTTATAAATATTTTCTACCTTGACACTATACATGTCAAGCCTACAAAATTATTATATCTGACGATTCACGTTGGTAGTTAAGTCTGAGTATGGGTAAAATTGATCACTTTGCTTTTGCTACGGACTTGGTGACTGAACATGAAAACATATCAATCCTAGGTTGATAACAATAACGTATTTATTATTTATTGTCACGCTAACGTTGAAAGTAATGTAGCACTACTATGGTTGACTTGAGCATTAGGTGTTTAATATTCTACCTCTTTACAAGTAGTTTATTTTTCACCATACAGTCTTTCTGTATTTGCAGAAATAGTAATACATTCTTTGTCTTTATGCAAGACAATAGGAAGTTGGAACAGTGTTGGATAGAGGTGGTAGATTAAGATTGTCGTGTCATTGATACATATCGCAATGCGCTCATAAGATTCGTTTACCTCTTTGTTGCCTACATATACCAAAGATTAACTTAGAGGTTTATTGAATTTCTTTTTGTTTTTGAAAAGTGTCAACTTTACAGTAGTATCATTTCATTTTTTCTTTGTCTTGTTTCTGTTGGAGCACTGAGTGAAAATGTTTGTTGAAAGTTACACATGTTAGGTTGCTGTAGTTTTGCAAAAGACGTCTTGGTATGGTATCTTGCATGTGTAAGAGTGGGTTTTAGAGCAGACCAAAGATTTAAAGGGGTCAGGAAATAAACATTGTTTGTAGATTTCTGCCATTCCTTTTCTGTTTTGGGCTAAGAGCTGAGGAGGATGCTGGGGTAGCGATACCCTCTTAAAATTCACTTTGTATCTGCTTGGGAGGGGTACAGGGGTCTGGTGACTTGCTTGGGAGGAGTGCTAGGCTGTGATGGGGATGTGAGGGTTGTGCCTGCTTGGGAGGGGTACGAATCTTCATATTAACATCACTTGAATTTTCGGAGTGGCCGTTATTTCCGGCATTGATGATGAAAAGTCCGTAGTGAGAGGAATGTGTTTGGTGGGGTACAGAACAAGAAGAACAAGAACAAGCGGCGGACGAATAGAAAAAGCTACGGACTAGGGAATAGATTAAAGTTCAGTTCTTTGTGGTAAAGTTTTTCTGTATCTGCTTGGTAGGGGTACAGAGGGTCCTTTCTGTATCTGCTTGGGAGGGGTATTGAAGGACTAGTGTTTGTTTGGGAGGGATATAAGGGGGAACAGATGAAAGTTCAGTTCTTTAAGTGAAAGGTTCTTTCTGTATCTGCTTGGGAGGGGTACAGGGAGACTCTGCGTCTGCTTGGGAGGGGCGCAGGGGTGAGTGGTTTAAAATTCAGCTCTTGGTGGGAAAATTCACTTTGTACCTGCTTGGGAGGGGTATATGGGTATGATGACTTGCTTGGGAGGAGTGTTAGGCTGTGATGGAGGTGTGACAACTGTGCCTGCTTGGGAGGGGTACAGTCATATCAGCATCACTTGAATTTTCCCGGGGGGATATGTTAATGGAATTAATATGTCTCCTAAACGTTGAGACTCAGTGGCACGCTATATGTTTATTTATTAAGCCATATAAAAAACTCTTATTATTTTCTGGTGTAAATTATTAAACACCTGCGAGCAAACATTGTTTACTGAAAGCTATGTTTATTCTTTCGGTGAATTGAGTGAATTTTATTTATTTAACATATATCGATAGACCTGTTAATGTTCAATCGTTTAGTTGTTGCAATTAAGTTGCCTTTTCGGCCTTCGTTTGGACATAATGCCGTTGGTGAGAGAGTCGGGGTGCTGGCACAGGAAAGGGTGTAGTTAGGGATATCAATTGGTATCATTGACCTTGTATTAATTATTCCATCTCGTATGGCTAAATGGGTGAGCCGTGTTATCAGAATATGGAATTTCAGGTGTTTTCCCTTTGTTTTTCTATGACCCTCAGTGTGAGCTTGCGCCCAAGCCACAGGACCCCATTAACCTGGGCCACACATCTGTCAGCCCACTCTCTGCTGGGCATCAGACAATATGCATGGAGGTACCCCTTCCTTTACGTAGAGCTTCAAAGGGTCCATAAAATAGGGGTGGGCTGCAACAGCTCCCCGAACATATTCAAGGTCTATCGGATCTCTGGGTCCAAGTTTCTTACTAGGATCCTGTAGCTGCTACATGGGCTAGTCTTTTTCTCCCACTTTAAGTTTTTGTACGGTCTAAAGTTGCCTGAGGCCAGGCGTTTCTTGAAGTTGTGGGTGCGTTCCTGCAATCTTGTTGCGATCGCTGCTCTGCGCCGCCAGTCGCAACTCCAAGTGTGGGAGTGTTATCAGAATATGGGATATCACATGTTTTAGCATTTGTTTTTTATCTTTCATTATTATTCATCGTCATCCGAAAACATGCTGAGCCCATGTTTTCGCATTTGTTTTTATCTTTCATCATTATCCATTGTCATCCGAAAACATGCTGAGCCCATGTTTTCGCATTTGTTTTTATCTTTCATCATTATCCATTGTCATCCGAAAACATGCTGAGCCCATGTTTTCGCATTTGTTTTTTATCTTTCATCATTATCCATTATTATCCGAAAAAATGCTGAGCCCATGTTTTCGCAATTGTTTTTATCTTTCATTATTATTCATCGTCATCCGAAAACATGCTGAGCCCATGTTTTCGCATTTGTTTTTATCTTTCATTATTATTCATCGTCATCCGGAAACATGCTGAGCCCATGTTTTCGCATTTGTTTTTTATCTTTCATCATTATCCATTATCATCCGAAAACATGCTGAGCCCATGTTTTCGCATTTGTTTTTTATCTTTCATCATTATCCATTATTATCCGAAAACATGCTGAGCCCATGTCTTCGCAATTGTTTTTATCTTTCATTATCATTCATCCTCATCCGAAAACATGCTGAGCCCATGTTTTCGCTTTTACTTTTTATCTTTCATCATTGTCCATTGTCATCCGGGGGCATGCTGAGCCCATGTTTTTGCATTTGTTTTTTTATCTTTCATCATTATCCATTATCATCCGGAAACATGCTGAGCCCATGTTTTCGCATTTGTTTTTTATCTTTCATCATTATCCATTATCATCCGAAAACATGCTGAGCCCATGTTTTCGCATTTGTTTTTTATCTTTCATTATTATTCATCGTCATCCGGAAACATGCTGAGCCCATGTTTTCGCATTTGTTTTTTTTATCTTTCATCATTATCCATTATCATCCGAAAACATGCTGAGCCCATGTTTTTGCATTTGTTTTTATCTTTCATTATTACTCAACGTCATCCGAAAACATGCTGAGCCCATGTTTTTACCATTGTTTCTTATCTTTCATTCCCAATGTTTGACTGTTTCCAAACCTCTGACTCTCGTTCTTAGATAATGAAAACATGCTGAGCCCATGTTTTCACAGTTGTTCTTCATCTTTCATCACTATCTATTGTCATCCGAAAACATGCTAAGCCCATGTTTTCGCATTAGTTTTTTTTTATCTTTCATCATCATCCATCGTCATCTGAAAACATGCTGAGCCCATGGTTTCACCATTGTTCTTTATCTTTCATAACCAGTGGTTGATTGCGTCCAAACCTCTGACTTTCGTTCTTAAATAATGAAAGCATGCTTAGTAGGTGCTTTCACGGTTGACATAGCTATAACAGTGTCTGACCGTTTCCAAACTCCTGACTTTCGTTTTTAACTAATGAAAACATGCTTTGCCCATGTTTTCTCATAGTTGTTTTTTTATCTTTCATCATCATCCATCGTCATCTGAAAACATCCTGAGCCCATGTTTTCTCATAGTTGTTTTTTATCTTTCATCATCATCCATCGTCATCTGAAAACATGCTGAGCCCATGTTTTCTCATAGTTGTTTTTTATCTTTCATCATCATTCATCGTCATCTGAAAACATGCTGAGCCCATGTTTTCTCATAGTTGTTTTTTATATCTTTCATCATCATCCATCGTCATCTGAAAACATGCTGAGCCCATGTTTTCTCATAGTTGTTTTTTATCTTTCATCATCATCCATCGTCATCTGAAAACATGCTGAGCCCATGTTTTCTCATAGTTGTTTTTTATATCTTTCATCATCATCCATCGTCATCTGAAGACATGCTGAGCCCATGTTTTCTCATAGTTGTTTTTTATCTTTCATCATCATCCATCGTCATCTGAAAACATGCTGAGCCCATGTTTTCTCATAGTTTTTTTTTATCTTTCATCATCACCCATCGTCATCTGAAAACATGCTGAGCCCATGTTTTCTCATAGTTTTTTATCTTTCATCATTATCCATCGTCATCTGAAAACATGCTTGGCCCAGGTTTTCTCTTTTTCTCCTTATCGTTCATCATTATCATTTCACTTCTCGTTTTCAGGCTGGTAGTCGCTGCTTTCTGTTTCATCACTATCAATTTCCAATCCAGTTAGGCGGGGAAACACTTCCTTTTCTTTTTATTTCCTTCTCACACACTGAACTGGACTCTCTCAAGTACTGTACTTCTTCCCGGCTGCAGTCTTTTTCTTTTTACAGGGACACAGCGCGCCATTTTGCTTCTTTCGCTTGGTTTCTCTTTTCACAACTCTTACACTTCTGCGTTGAGCATGTGGACAACTTTGCTGCTAGGTTTGCTACACGCACATCTGTACTCAATAAAAGCCTTAAGATTTGTAACAGTAGAATAACACCCTTTCAAACAAACAGCAGGCTCCATTTTATTACACATACACAATAGAAGCTTTGGGACGTAACTGTCTCTCCCACACACGCAGGCTCAAACCCACCCAAACAATTTGTAACAGTGAAACTTTACTCTTTCGATTAGGCGAGGAAACGCTTCCTTTTCTTTAATATTCAATATCTTTATTTTTAATATATATCTGGCCTTCATTGCCAGCTGTCACTTTCCACTCATCCTCAATATTGTCAATCCTCCTTCAACTATGTTTCTGGAGGGGTTGTTAGGTTCGCCAGTTCCAGGCGTGTAGTTGGTGTTTTCTGGTTCACCATTATCAATTTCCAATCCCGTGAGCCGAGCAATCACTTCCTTTTCTTTAATATCCAATATCTTTAGTTTTAATATATATCTACCCTTAAAACCCCGAAAACTGACAACATGCTGAGCCCATGTTCTCACTTTTACTCTCTATCTTTCTTCATTATAAAAATAAAACTTGACAACATGCTGAGCCCATGTTCTCACTTTTACTCTCTGTCTTTCTTCATTATAAAAATAAAACTTGACAACATGCTGAGCCCATGTTCTCACTTTTACTCTCTGTCTTTCCTCATTATAAAAATAAAACTTGACAACATGCTGAGCCCATGTTCTCACTTTTACTCTCTCTCTTTCCTCATGATAGAATAACTGACAACATGCTGAGCCCATGTAACTAGAACCGAGGTTTTATTTGGGTTAGATCAAAATCAATATTTTGCTAACTAAAAAGGGAAAGAAAATGTTCATCTTCATTCAAATAAACGTCCCATTAATATCTGTACTGATTTAAACAATGGTCGAGGAAATAAAATAAGAGAAACGAGGAGCACAGATGAAAGAAAAAAATAAAACAGGACACACATATATCTAAAACTAAGACATAAAATAACAGGTCAGTTAACTCGCGTGTTCCCATAACACAAAACAATAAATTTTCTCCGCAATAAATACACACTCACACTGCTGTCATTTCTGGGATTTTGAAGCAAAGTATTCCATTTCTTATCACCTTCATAGTAAATTTGATTTCTCCAAATTTCAACTCATTCATGCGTTAAGTGTTATACTAACTTTCATGAACACGGATGAGACAAACACTTAGAAACCATCCAAGCCTGTATTTAAGTTAGAAAAAGTGACAAAAAAAATTTCGACAAGTTGACTTTCATCGTACAACTAGTTCAGAGAAGACGAAACAGTGGGCAACCCTTTTCTTGATTTGTGTTTCCATCCCAAAATTTCTCTGTGTTCAGTGACTGCCGTGGATGATTACATCTATTTTTTCCTATATATAAAAAACCATATTTATCTGGGACTTTGTCCTACACATAAAAACCTAAAATATATAACCTTAATTGTTATGGACTATGTCCTATATAAAAAACCATATTTATCTGGGACTTTGTCCTACACATAAAAACCTAAAATATATAACCTTAATTGTTATGGACTATGTCCTATATAAAAAACCATATTTATCTAGGATTTGGTCCTACGCATAAAAACCTAAAATATATAACCTTAATTGTTATGGACTATGTCCAATATAAAAAATCATATTTATCTAGGACTTAGTCCTATGCATAAAAATCTAAAATATATAACCTTAATTGTTATGGACTATGTCCTATATAAAAAACCATATTTATCTGGGACTTGGTCCTACACATAAAAACCTAAAATATATAACCTTAATTGTTATGGACTATGTCCTATATAAAAAACCATATTTATCTAGGACTTTGTCCTATATATAAAAACATAACATATATAACTTTAGTTGTTAAGGACTATGTCCTATACAAAAATCATTTATCTAGGACTTTGTCCTATATATAAAAACATAACATATATAACTTTAGTTGTTAAGGACTATGTCCTATACAAAAATCATATTTATCTAGGATTTTGTCCTATATATAAAAACATAACATATATAACCTTAGTTGTTAAGGACTATGTCCTATATATAAAAAACCATATTTATCTGGGACTTTGTCCTACACATAAAAACCTAAATATATATAACCTTAGTTGTTATGGACTCTATGGCTCAGATACATAGCATTTTCAGGTGTGTTTGCCGCAGGGTGTTTATAATTTTTGTGGTGTCGAGTGATAGCATGTGTAGAGTTTAATAGTGTTGTTGGTGGTGGTGTTCTTTTGTTTTTGGTGGTGGTGTTCTTTTGTTTTCGGTTGCGGTGTTTTATAATTTATCGGCTGGAAATATCTTAAAGGCAGAATTTTTTTTATTATCTTTTATATTATCCTTGTGGTTTTATGAACCTTAGTGTATCGAATGTTTTTATTGTTTTTTATTTAATGTTGCATCTTAACTTTATTATCATCATTTAAATTTCTTTCATATATATTTCTAATTCATTTTTAGTTGCCAGGTTTGCATGGGGTTTACTATTTTGGTTGGTGATTGAAATCAGCATGGTTATCTTCTTATTTGAGGGTTACCTTTTTCATTCTTATTGGGTAGTAGGGTTTTCTTGGAATGTGCACTTTTTCTTTGTGTAGTTGCTTGGTTTTATGTTATTGATTATAAATTTTGTTTTCATGGTAGTATCGCGATGCATTCATTCCCATTAGAGCATAGCAGATGTATCAATTATATAGCTTTATAGAATTATATGCTTGGCGTAAAATATAATGCTTGCTTATGTGCATATGATGCATTGTGCAGAATATATACTTGACATTTAACGTATACAGGGGAGGTATTTATGTGGGAAACAGAAGAGGAGGCGTGTTATCTCAGGAAATTCTCAATAGGAGATATTATTGCTGCATGCAATGTGTCGGTAGGAAAAGCTAGAATAGTAGGTGCATTCTTGGCTGACCCTGATCTAGAGGGTTCAGTATTTGAGAAGATTACGGCATTGAGTCAAGCGGATAAGAGGATCCTCAAAGGTTGGGTGAGAAGATGGAAAGGTAAATGTTTAATAACTGAAGAGTTATCTTTTAGAATCACCCCTGAGGGGGAGATCGTACCTAAAGTGATATTGACGGCTGATGGTCATGAACCCAGAGGGAGTGAGGAAAATAGAGAAGATGATTTCTTATTTGCCGTGGATAGTTCAAGGGAGACTAGACCCCAACAGATAGGTAGATCAGTAGAACAGGATCAAGTGCTCAGGGATCTTGAACAATGGAAATTGGACCACGGCAACATGCAACAGGGTTCACGAGTACAAGGGTCAAATAGTGTGAGAGAAAGGAGTCTTGATATGGAGGAGGATGTTCGACGTTGGTCATATCCGACCGAAAAAGGTAGGTGCGGTGGATTGACGGACTCACTGACAAGAATGCCTACAAGAAGCAGGGACTCAGTAAGAAGGGAAGAAGATGAAGAGTGGGCCTCAAAAAGGGGAAGATCTCAAAATATTGCAGAAAATGAAGAGATCCACCTAGTTCGAAGTAAAGGGAGAGTTGACGATGGAGTCGTGGATCATCGAGAATTTGATAGGGGGGATCAAAGGTATCAGGGATTTAGGAGAGAACCAATGTATCGGGGGGGGGGGGGGGAGAGCCCAGAGGGGTTCAAGGAGGTGGAGATAATGAAAGATGGAGACCTGAATATGAGGATGAACCAAGAAGGGGTTATTATCGGCAAGGATATGAGGGAAGAAGACGTAGAGCTCCTTCTGAGGAAAGGAGGGAAAGAATGGCCAAGGCATTGCCTAAATTGGAACCGTTCAATGGGAAAACTCGGTGGAGAGATTTTAAGGGACAGTTTGAACGGCATCGCTATATGCGGGGTTGGACGGAAAGAGAGTCTGCTTTATACCTGGGTGTGCATTTAACCGGAGATGCACTACATTTTTTCGAACAACTTCCTGAGTTGATCAAGGAGAACTATGAAAGGGCCACAGAAGCTCTGAATAAACGATTTGGTAGACTACTGACACCAGAGGCTTTAAGGGCGCAATTTGCTAATCTTACACAGGAAGGAGATGAGTCTATTCAACAATATGCTGACCGAGTACGAAGTCTAGCAATAGACCCTTTTGAGGGGCTTCCAGAAGATTTTAAGGAACAGGAAATGGTTAGAAGGTTTCTAGTGGGAACCACCGCAAGGGAGGCTGGCGCATTCTGCATCAACATGAATTACACCTCATTAGGAGATGTAGTTCAGGCAGTTCAAGTATTTCTGGAAAGGCAGAAGGCAATTGGGGGGCCGGTGAAAAAAGTGAGACTGGTCAGTCAAGATCGAGAAAGAAAGAAGAGGTACTGACTGTACAACAACAGTTGGAGCGATTAGACGGACAGATTCAAGGAATCAAAAAGGAAGAAAGGGAAAAAGGTTCACGTTCAACGGATGAACGATTACAGAAAATTGAGGAGGAATTGAAGACACTGTTGATATTAACACAGGAGGAAAGGGGAAGAAGCAGGTATAGAAATGAGAAGGGAGGATACCGGTCTAGATCAGCATCATCGGGCTGTTTTCGCTGTGGGAAAGAAGGGCATATGGCAAGAGAGTGTGAGCAGTCCAAAAGGGTTTGTTTTGAATGTGGTAAGGAAGGGCATTTTAAAAAGGAATGTCAGGATACATCAAGATCAAGGTCTCCCAAGGATAGGCCTAAGCAAGTCACCACGGGGTCCAATTGGACCCTGTACAAAACTTTCCTAGGCCCCCACGGGGTCCAATTGGACCCCTGGTGTACCTGTTTTGGCTTGGGTGGTTGCTAACGGGATGCTTATCTCCCCTGCGGAAGTAGCATATTATCTCCCCTGCGGAAGTAGCTTATTTGACATTTGTCAGCCGTTTTCACTGTACAAAGTGTGTTTTAGGTGTGATTAAAAAGTGAAAAACGAAGAATGAACGCGAGTGATTTTCAATGACAATGTGAGAGACAAGGTTTGTATGGCTAGTGACAGTGAAAATGAAGTAGAGAGTGATAATACTTTGGAATAACATTGCTCATGGATATTACATCATGGAAAACAGGTACTAGGAGTAGGACTTGTATTTTTTTATTGTGCAAAGTTGTGTTTGTGCCTGTCCAGTAATATGTGTGGGTTTTTTTTTGTTTTTCATTTTCACTGCATTACCATTTATTCTCACATGTACATTCACACTTGTAACAAGTTGCAAATTAACCAGAATTTATTCATCTTTATTATGCAAAAAACAGTGTTAAAATCAAATAAAAACTACATGAGATATGAATTTTTATGCGCGACTACCCGTTTACAGCCACAAAATGGCAAAAATACTTGGGCCGCAGGGCATGTTCACTCGAAAATCGCCTGGTATGGAATGAGCTAAACCGTCAGGAGAGGATTTGAAAAACGGGCACAAGTCCTCTCCAATCGATGGGACGAAGCACGAAAATACAGTAGAAAATCCCAATAGCATACAAATAGGGGAGCAGGAAATAGAGACTAAAACTGTATATGCCACCAGCCCGATAGCAGGAAGAAGTATAATTGTGACTATTCATTTAGAAGATGTACCGATACAAGCGGTAATAGATTCGGCTGCTGAGGCGACTATAGTAAAAAAGAAATTGTTGGAAAACGTTGTCAGCAACAAGCTTAGGAAAACGATTCGAATTAAAGGAATCGGGAAAGATTATCTATTGGGGGAAATAATAGAAAATGTGAAGATTCGCGTAGGCGATGAAATAATAAAGGAAAGTGTCATTGCGGCAGAAATAGATGATGATATGCTTTGGGGCATGGATTTTCTGACAAAATATGGTATGTCCATTGATTTTGGTCGCTTTGAGGTAAAAATGAAGAATCAAATAATAAAAGCAAGAGTAGTCCGACAGGCTGAAGATATCCAAGTCTGTCGTGTGCAACTGGTGGGACGTACCAAGATTCCGTCACATTCTGTTACATACACTGTGTGCAAATTATCACATCCATTGAAAGACTTTGTGTTTGCTCCTATCAGAGACTCAGTTCCATGTTTGATACCTTCTTCATTTCATTCAGAAGGAGACATGGCAATGATACAGTGTGTAAATGATACATCGTCTGCTATGTATTTGGAATCTGGTACAATAGTAGGTACGGCCATGGAAGCTGTTGAATTGAGTCCCAACCAAAAGAATAACAAGAACACATTAAAGCCTCAGTTACAGCACCAAATGAGGACGTTCCAAAACATTTAGTTGATTTATTCGAACGATCATCTGAAGGTTTGAATGAAACCCAGAAAGAAAGTTTAAAGAAACTATTAATTGAATTTCAGGACGTGTTTGCGAAACATGATTTAGACTTGGGATGTTTTACTGCCGCACCGCATAATGTTACTTTGAACACAGATGAACCTTTTAGGGAAAGATTAAGGCGAACTCCTAGATGTTTTGAGGATGAGGAGGAAAAACATTTAAAACAGATGCTGGCTGCAGGGGTCATTCAACCGTCAGAGTCACCTTGGGCATCAGCACCAGTGCTGATTAGAAAAAAAGATGGAAGTGTTCGTTGGTGTCTTGATTACAGAAGACTAAATGCATTGACCAAGAAAGATGCTTTTCCACTACCATTGATTTCTGATTGTATTGATTCTTTGGCAGATAACAAGTATATGAGTACTTTGGATATGGCCTCAGGGTATTGGCAAATTGAGGTACATCCGGAGGATAGGGAGAAGACAGCTTTCATTACTAGATTTGGGCTGTTTGAATGTGTGAGAATGCCATTTGGGTTGACCAATGCACCTAGTACGTTTCAACGAGCAATGGGCTTGGTTATGAGAGGACTTACGTGGAAGTCCGTTTTAGCTTTCCTTGATGATGTTCTAGTACTGGGATCTGATTTTGAAAATCATTTACAAAATCTTTCGGAGGTTTTGCAGAGGTTTCGGGATTATAACTTGAAACTGAAGCCGAAAAAGTGTGCTTTGTTTAGAACTAAAGCCAAATTTTTGGGTAAAATTGTGGGTGAAAATACAGTGGAGGTAGACCCTGAAAGTTTCAATGTTGTGGAACAATGGCCCACACCTAAATGTACAAAGGACGTTGAAAGTTTTTTGGGTTTCATTAACTATCACAGGGAACATTTGCCTGAATTGGCTGAAGTAGCAGGTCCATTATATCGTCTAACAGGAAAGGCACCTTTCAGTTGGAAAGAGGAACACGATAAAGCTTTCAGAGGTTTAAAGGAACTAATGTTATCAGCTAGAGTGCTGGGAATGCCTCGAAAAGAAGGTCTTTTTGTGCTAGATACTGATGCCTCAAATGAAGCTTTGAGAGGCAGCTTGAGTCAGTGGCAGGAGGAAGTTCTGAGACCTATAGCTTTTAGCAGTAAAAGACTTACTCCTACTCAGAGGAAATATTGTACAACCAGAAAGGAGTTGTTGGCAGTGATAACGTTCACTAGACAGTTTAGGCATTATTTGCTAGGGAGGGAGTTCTTGGTGAGAACAGATCATAACAGTCTAACCTGGTTAATGAGGTTTAAAGAGACAGAGGGTCAATTGGCTAGATGGTTGGAAGAACTATCACAATATGATTTCAAAATCATACATCGGAAAGGTGTTTTGCATGGTAATGCTGATGCTTTATCTAGAATGCCTGATGACCTAGAAAGATGTGAGTGCTATAGAGCAGGAGCTAATGTTATGAAACTGCCATGTGGAGGGTGTAAATATTGTCAAAGAGCTCATAACCAATGGAGTAGATTTGAAGAAGAAGTCGATGATGTTATTCCTATTTCTATAGTTGCCCCATTAAGATTCGGAAAAGTACAACAGGTACGTTTAGAACTAGATCCGGCGTCGAAGGAAGGACATTGGGCCACAGAGATGTCCCCACAAAAATGGCGTGAGGAACAGTTGAAAGATGAAAATTTAAAAATAGTCATAGAGTGGCTAGAAAATCAACATCATCCTTCCAAGGAAGAACTTAAATGTCAATCTAGTGAAGTTAAGAGGTTATGGAGCAATGTGGAGCATTTGTGCATACAAAAAGGGGTACTCAGATACAAGTGGGTATCAAAAGGATTATTGTTGGTAGTACCCCAACAAATGAGAGAAGAAATACTGAGTTTGGCACACGATCATATTTTAGCCGGACATTTTGGAATTAAGAAAACTATAAGCAAAATTCAAAGTCATTTCTTTTGGCCTGGAATGACTAGTCAAGTAGAAACGTACATTCAGTGCTGTGAAAAATGTGCTAGAGGAAAAAATATTAATCGGAAATTTAGGGCTCCATTAGAAATCTATACGTCGGGGGCACCGATGGAAAAATGTCATATGGACATTATAGGGCCACTTCCGCAGACAAAACAAGGAAATAAGTATATATTGGTTATTGTGGACCAATTCATTCACCAAGTGGGTGGAAGCAATCCCTTTAGCCAATCAATCAGCCGAACAAGTCGCCAAAGCTGTATTTGAACAATTCTTTTCGAGAATGGGCTGTCCTGATGAATTAATTACTGACCAAGGGACTAACTTTGAAAGTGAATTGTTTAAACAGCTGTGTGAATTATTGGAAATTTCTAAGAAAAGAACTACTCCTTATCATCCTAGTGCTAATGGGCAAGTTGAGAGGATGAATAGAACTATTATACAAATGATCAGATGCTCAGCAGGAGAACATCAACACTCTTGGGATGAAAAGCTACCATTTTTAACAGCAGCCATTCGAAGTACTATTAATCAGACTACGGGTTTTACTCCTAACAAGCTGATGTTGGGTAGAGAGGTTTCTCATCCTCTAAAATTAATGACAGGGGAACATGATACGTACTCACTACCAGAGTATGTGAGACATGTTAGTGAAGAATTACAAGAATGTCATAAGATGGCAAGAGACAAATTATTAGAACAACAAAAAAGACAGCGGAAACTGAAAGACACTGATGTAAGGGTGTCGGAGTATCAAGTGGGTGATATTGTAATGATTATTAATTCAACTACTAAAATAGGCCAATGTAGAAAACTAGCCTCTTGCTGGGACGGACCCTTTGTAGTCACCAGGGTGTTTTCCCCTATCCTGATTGAAATAGGAACTCGAAAGAGAACTTTTGTGATTCATCATGATAGGGTGAAACCTTATCGAGGTAGTTTACCCTTGTGGTTGCAGAGGAAGAAAATTAAGATTATGGAAAGTTTAAAGAAACGAAAGAATAAGACAGAGGTGTTGGGAGAAACTTTTTGCATTTGTGCTAAAGAAGATGACGGTCGCGTCATGGTGCAGTGTGATGGCTGTGATGAATGGTTTCATTGTGAGTGCATTCATTTGGAGGAAAGCAAGGCAAAAACCATGAAAAATTATTTATGTGATATTTGTGAGGGTTCTATTTTATTTTCAGATGGACCAACGACGGATGAGTGACCGAGGTGGTGGGGATGATAGAGGAGGGGGGTCAAGGGATGATTTAGGAGGAGGTGACGGTGGAAGATCAGGGGGGGGGGTGGGTGGAAGGATGGAAGGGTCGCAAGGAGGAGTGGGGTTCAATCCCCGAGAAGGGCTATCAGGGCCCTATTGTCAAGGTGGAGGAGGGTTTGGGTTGCAGGGAGGAGTGGGGTTCAATCCCCGAGAAGGGCTATCAGGGCCCTATTGTCCAGGCGGATGGGGTATGGCAGGACCCCCAGGCTTTCCAGCATGGCCAACAGGGCCCATGGGTTTTCCAGGGTTGATGCATCCATTGGGGATGCAGTGGTATGGAGGAATGGGTGGAGTTCCTGGTCCGGCTGGATTTGGAGGAATGGGAGCATATGGGGCTCCATGGATAATGAGCACACCCATACCCTCAGATAATATGGGAAGTCCAATGGGATTTCAAAACTGGGGGGGGGCTCAGGGTGTGGGGGACCATGGCCACAAGGATCAGAGGGAAATTTCAATTCGGGAATGAGGCCTGTGGTCAATCATACAGTGACAAGGGAGACTCAACAGGAGTCTGCGGTTAGTCACACAGTGACCAGGGAGACTCAACAGGAGTCAGAAAAGATTTCATTAGAAATAAACCAGGGGAGAGAGGCTTCTAGAAGCCAAATCTTTGCTGAACCTGTAACACCATCACCACCACCACCGGTAATTGCAGGTAGAAATTTCTTAGCGGGGAGATGCGAATTGCCTTGGTGTGGCGAGACTATGAAGAAAGGCTTGAGAGCTCACATGGAGGAATTCCACTTGCCCAGGGAATTTTACAAAGCCCGGAGTGCTGAAGTTGTTTCAGCACTTCAAGTGGTGGCCATTGGCATTACGGGGTCAGCATCATTGTTGAACCTGCAGGAATATCTGGCCCGAAAATACCCAGGTAATTTAGGGCATGATATTTCTGCACAGTTGTCTCAAGAGGAGACTGAATTCTTTCAGAGACTGGACCGCCATTTAGGGCAGGCCAATGACTCGGATCAGAGGATCCTATTTCCACCCAGCTCCGTTGGCATGTTAGCCCATTGGGCAGTCATTCAACGGATGTTGAGCATAGCCGGAGAAAGGTTTGCACGACACTTACGTAGTTTCTACATGGCTGTGGGGCAAACCTCTCAGATGGACCAACAGGGTCGTAATGAGTTTAGTGCCGCAAGTGCTGGGTCTAACCCACAGAAACAGACTCAATCGGAGGTACAGGGCTGTCCCAAGCTTGACCATCAGGGTCAACAACCTCAAAGCCGTTTAGGAGAAGGAAGGGGACAAGATCAGCAAGTCAGTTTAGGAGAAAGAAGGGGACAAGATCAGCATGTCAGTTTAGGAGAAGGAAGAGGACAGGACAGAAAGAGGGAAAGCTACAGCGGTGGGGGAAGTTCATATGCCTCAGTGGTAGCTGGAGAGTCTCCTTCTAAGAGGGTGAAGTTCAGCAATACAGCACCCGCAAGGGATACCAGGACACAATATATTGGGTGAGGGGTCAAATATCAAAACCAGTATCAAAATAGAAAGGAAAGTGAGGCTCAACGGGAGGGAGGAGTGTTCTGTTCATCAAGAGGAGCGAATGAACAAGGTCGATGGACTAATCAGAGTCCAGTGGGGGAAAACAGTAATTCGCCCCGAGGAATTCTAAAGGGAAATAGAGGAAGTGGGCGTGCTCTCCAGGGTCCAAGGGGGGGATATGGTCGAGGAATCACAGTAGATGTCACAGCCACCACGAGAAGTCAGCAAGGGGGAGGTTCAAAACAGGGAGAATGGCCAGCAGGGTTTAGAGACGAAAGAAGATCAAGGTCAATTGAGAGAAGATCTTCAGAGTCGAGGGAGAGACCAATAGGGTCGAAAAAGTCTTTTCAACAGAGAAGGTCATCGGCTGTTCCAGGGGGACTTAGAACAGCACAAGAGATGGCAGTCAAATATGGGCTGAAACCAGGGGAGGGGGCTTTTGTTGTAAACAAGGAAGGTGAGGAGCTATTCGTGGGGGACTATCCTATCCTATCCTATCCTATCCTATCCTGTCCCATAACCCGAAGGTCGTAGGGGCACCACAGATGATCGCTTAACCAGCATACTCCATCTTTCTGTCCTCAGCAGCCCTCATGGCTTCGCTCAGTGTCAAACCAGTCCATTCTCGAATGTTGTCCTCCCACCTCTTTTTCGGTCTCCCCCTTCTTCTACCTCCTTGCACTGTGCCTTGCAGAAAGGTCTTTGCAAGGCCTGATGATCTGGTGACGTGGCCATACCATCGGAGTTTCCGTTTCTTCACCACTGTGAGCAGGTCATCGTGTTGTCCAATGGCTTGTGTGATGGTCTGTCGGACTTCAACGTTGGTGATGTGTTGGGTATAGGAAATGCACAGAAGTCTTCTGTAGCACCTCATCTCCATGCTTTGTATTCTTCGTTGGAGATCTGCTGTGAGGGTCCATGCTTCGCAAGCATATAGGAAGATGGAGATGACCAGAGAGCGCAGCAGTCTTACTTTGGAATGTAGACTGATGGTTCTGTCTTTCCAAATGGGCTTCAACCTTGTCAGGGCAGCAGTTGTTTGTGCGATCCTGGAGAGGACTTCCTGTCGAGACCCATTGTCTGACACAATGGCTCCTAAATATTTGAAGCTGTGCACTGTGTTGAGGGATTGGCCTTGTACTTTGATGTCCGTGTTGATGCCATTGGTGTTGTTGGTCATCATTTTGGTCTTCTCCGCACTTATTTCCATTCCATAAGCTCTGGAGGTGGTGTCAAGCCTCTGTTCAAGCTGTTCAAGTTCTTGTTCCTCTCCAGCCAATCCATCAATATCATCCGCAAAACGAAGATTGGAGATTGCTCTGCCCCCTATACTGACTGTGCCTTCGTGATCTGCAAGAGCATCTGACATGATGCGCTCTAGGAAGATGTTGAAGAGTGTTGGAGAGAGTAGGCATCCTTGACGCACACCGATTGTTGTTCTGAACCAGTTCCCGATGACGCTGTTATGGAGGACTGCACTGATAGCCTTGTCATACAGGCTTTTGATGACTTCTATAATTTTAGGGCTGATGTTGTACACTTTCATGGTTGCCCATAGAGCTGCATGCCAGACTCGGTCAAATGCCTTCTTGAAGTCTATGAACACATGATATAGATGTTGTTGGTGCTGTAGGTATTTCTCACAGATTATTCTGAGGTTGAAAATCTGTTCAGTGGTACTTCGCCCTGCCATGAATCCTGCTTGTTCTTCAGCTATGATTTGTTCAGCTTGTGGTTTCAACCTGTTGAGTATTATTTTCAGGAGGACCTTGCTGGGATGGCTGATGAGGCTGATGGTGCGGTAATTTTCACACTCCTGAAGGTTACCTTTTTTGGGAAGAGTGATGACAAGCGACTGGGTCCATGGTGTAGGCCATTCCCCACTCTGCCAGATCTTGTTGCAGATAATGGTGAGAGCATCAGTCATCGCTTCTCCTCCTGCTTGTAGCAGTTCCGCTGGTATGTTGTCCACTCCCGCTGACTTCCCTTTCTTCAGCGATTGCACTGCTGCCTCAACTTCTTCCCGGAGAATTGGGAGGATTTCTTCTTCTTCTCTGCTCTCGGGACATGCTAGAACTGATGGGTCTCCATTTGGTGTATGGTTGTAAAGGTCAGAGCAGTACTCTGTCCATCTGTCCAAGACTTCTTGTTCTTCTGTAAGGCAAATGCCAGACTTGCTTTGGATAGTGGAGACTTTGGGCTGTTTAACACTTGTCAGCCGCTTCACAGTCTGGTAGGCCTTCTTGCTGTTGTTCTTGTTCAGATTGTTCTCTATTTCCTGGCATTGATCTTCTATCCAGTTCTCCTTTGCTGTGCGCATGCCTTTTCGGATGTCATTGTTGATTTTTCGGTAGACATCAGCTCCCTGTGAGGTGTTCTTTTTCTTTTTTAACTCTCTTCGTTTATCACACAGATCCAAAAGTTCAGGTGTGATCCACGGCTTCTTCTTTGGTCGGTGCTTGCCAAGGATCTCAGTGGCGGCATCTGTTACAGCTGAGTTGAAGGTATTGGTCATGGTGTTGACATCTACTTCGCCTGCCCCCAAAATAAGCAGTGGTGCAAATTTCCCTCCAATTGTGGCCTGAAATATTTTTGCCACCTCCGGGTCTTGCAGTTTGTCCAGGTCGAACTTCAGCCTAGTGCACTTTGCTGTATTTACTCTCTTCAAATGGAGCCGGAAAGAATCATCACGAGATCGTGGTCACTTCCAATGTCTGCTCCTGGAAAAGTGCGTGTCCTGCCAATGTTGATGCTTGATCTGAAGCGTTTCTTGACCATGATGTAGTCGATCTGGTTGTGATGTTCCCCGCCGGGACTGTGCCATGTCCATCGTCTGGATTTTTTGTGGAGACCAAGCGTGTTTGCCAGTACCAGATTGTTGTATCTGGCAAACTCCAATAGCCACAGACCCCTGTCATTTGTCTCGTTGTTGCAGTGGGGTCCGCATGTGTCTCCCCAGTTGTGGTGCGCATCTTGGCCAACCTTGGCATTCCAGTCGCCTTGCACTATGACTATGTCCTTCTTCGGCACTTGGTCAAGGACCGCCTGTATATTTTCATAAAAATCCTCCACTTCGCTGTCTTCATAGTCTGATGTTGGGGCATAGGCCTGGATGATGGTAATGTTGAAAGGGGTTGCTCTCAGACGGATGGTAATGAGTCTACTGGAGACTGGGCGGCAACCCATGACAGTGGCAAGAATGTTCTTGTGGACCAAGAATCCAACGCCGTGTTCGTGCCTGTCATCTCTACCGCTGAAATAGAGCTTGTGGCCTTTGTCAGTCGTTGTTTCACCTAGGCCTTTCCAGCGCAGTTCGCTGATACCTAGAACGTTCCATCGATAGTGGTCCAGCTCGTGGGCCAGTTCTTCTAATTTTCCTTCCGCAGTTAGGGTCCTGACATTCCAGGTTCCTATGACGATGTTGTTTCTTGTGCGGATCTTGCTAGTTTGTCCATCAGTAGCATACTTTTCACCTCCGTCCTGGTGGCCAACGGAAGGCGCGGTCCTTGTGTAGCCGGGCGACGACCGATCCGGCATGGAATTAGTGGATAGCCTCATCATGTGTTGTGTCTTGGGCAAAAAAGACCTGGCAGGGCCCAATCCTCTCCAGGCTGTTGGCCACAGCCGAAATCCACGAATACAGTGTGGCTCGCCTTGGCCCTGAGCACGTGGTCGTTGAACCTGTAGTAACGTGAGGTTCCTCCGCCCTGGCCGGTGACTTCTGTGTAGAAGACTTTCGCCCAGTGATGCCGTGCTAACATCACCCCTGTTAGTCGCCTCTTACGACACGCCGGGAAACGTTGGGTCTATTCTATTTGCCCGAACCCACAGAGCAGAATGGGACTATCCCATTGAATTAAAAAACAAATTACAAGAAATAAGGACAAAAAGCCAACAGGGTACCCTTAATTTACGTGATCTCTCTTTTTCGCCACAGCATTGGGGGATGTTGACCCAAAAAAGAAGAAGGGTTATTGAGATCATGAAAAGGAAAATGAGAAAGGGCTGGGTTCCTCCTCCGAGGAAAACTTATTCTACAGATTCGGACTCGGAGCCTGATGATTGGGAGGAGGGTGAACTGGAACGGGTTCAAGCTGTGAAAGAAGACACGCCAACAGGGCCGGAAGGAAAAGAGGAAAGACCTATAGAGGCAACTGTGATGGTTCCTGTAGCAGAACCTGAAAGACCTACCGAGGTCGCAGTCCTAGGCAGTGGTGAGACCATGGAGGAGGTGGGGATGGAAATTGAAGAGTTGCCAATAGAGTTAGAAAATAAATTATTGGAGGACTCAGAGAAGAAGGAGTCGGGTGAGGAAGCCTCAGGGTGGGAGTAGAGACGGGGAGGTAGATGGCCTATTGGATTCCTGAGAAACAAGGGGGGAGAGATTTAAAAATAATTAAGGGAGGTGAGAAAAGGGGGGTATAGTTTTTCCAAAAGAACAAGTACACTTGAAGAACAAGTACGCTTTATGCATTAAATTAATCAGATAGTGTAGGTTTTGTTAGTTAATTCAGTATTAATCTAAATATGTATAGTCAGAATGTATGTTTTTAGCACTATATTAGCTAAAAGTGCATTATTCTTTTGTAACTGTTATACCATTAGTAGGGTATTTTCTGTAGGAATTCGTGGGCTATCTATATCTGTTAGGAATTTTCGGAGGAAAAAGGAATAATGGGGAATGACAACCCAATGGGGGTTCCACTAAGTTCTACTTCAATAAAAGCAAATTTTTAGTATAAATTCTAATTATAGGAAAACTTTTCTAATTTCTGAAGTAAAATAGTGTTATGTAAAATGGTTAGGAATTAATCTGTTAAGTTATAATTTTAATTCACTGAAATAGAAGTTAAAATAAAACATTTCAGGTTTTCAATATAACAACAGGGAAGGGTTTGGTTTTGTGGCAATGGTGGTGGGTCTGGAATTGTTGAAAAACGCTGTGGTTTACTGAGAACCCAGAAAAGGGGTTTTCAATTATAATATATATTTTGACTTTTTAACTAAAATATTTTAATGCCCAGTTGGGTAGAGGATGGTGTTTAATGGGGGGGTAGAGTGGCTCCTAATTATTAAAAGGGGGGAGAGTGTAATGCCGGTCTAAAGAGGTAAGGGAAATAACTGGGTTGGGAGTGACGAACGACGAACTGGACGTCATCACTTCGGAGCGCTCCGGAAAGACACGAGAAAAAGAGTCACGTGACGAGCTAAGCGTGGGTTTTGTGTGGATACCGAAAGAGGAGAACGTCTGAACGGTGACCGGAGCTGCGAATTACGGTAAGAACCCTTGATTGTCTAATTGTAGGGACTTTTAGATGTTGCGCAGTAGGGTAAGGGCGTAACACTGTTCAGTGGCGTGACGACCTGAATGAGCACAACAACCTACAACCACTTGAAGTGCAAGGTTCGTACACTGACTTTGATGAGCTCCCTTTTCAGCTTCCACCTCACTTGTTCAAAACAATTCGAGTGTATTTTGAGTGTGAAAAACGGATAACAGTTACCGTATACTACACCACCAACACCGTTCTAGCACAAGGTAACTTCTGTGCAGATTGGAGAGGGAAGGAGCTGAGAGCGCTAGTGGCATTGATAAACACCCTTGACAGCCACCTTACTGCCGCGCAACGAGAGGAGGCCAGGCAAACCATACAAAGGCTACCTCTACCTCCAGCTGCAGGGGCAGTCGCTAAGCGCCAAGCAGCTAAACAGCCAACACGGCGCTCCAGCCGTCTCCGAAGGCGGCAACGTGATGTTGATGAGGGTCACTCCCAAACCTCCCTACAACTAATGTCTGCGTCCTCATCACCTCTTATCTTAACAAGCCCTGCTTGTCGTCGTCAGCGTCAGCAGTCGGACCTCAAGGGACCGGTTGATAATTGTATTTGTGCCATTTCATCGGATGTTGATAGTATGTATCCCGCCTCTGATACTTGTGCGGTTGTAAGCTCTGTTGTTGGTGACGATGAAATGGAAGCCGCAACCTGCGGACCTCTCGGTCCACTGCCATCATCGTGCCTGTCCTACGTTCATACATCTTATGAAGAACCCCTCTCTCAGCTGTCTCCTCTAGTTGCTGTTGATGAAGAGAGGGATGACCGCACGGGCAGCAAGTCAGGTGTAACCCCTCAGTCTGACCTGATTGCTCTAAATAAGATCACACTTACCTCTTGCAATGTAGGGGTTCAAGTAACATGTAACAGTCATGAAGACTGCGTGGCTCTTGAGGAATTTAATCGCGTAACAAACAACTTACGTGATGAAATAGCAGCACTTCGTTCTGCCATACGGGAAATGAGGTACTCAATGAAGATTGAGATGAACGACTTGGAGTTGCTGATGAAGAACAAGGAGCGCCCTGACACTGTTTACCAGTCTGGTACTACAAGCTACAGGTCCTCACATTGTCCATCCAGTCACTCTCAACAGTCTCAACCTAAACCCTCTCAGTCTAGCCCGATGGTTACACCCATACCACATCCTCGCAGCAACCCCTTTCAGCCTAACCCAGTGGTTCACAAACCAACACCACAGCCTCGCACCAAAACATCCAATCCCAGCTCTGTGGTTCTCAAACGCACACCACAGCAACCCACCAAACGCTCTTTTCAACACAGCTGCCCGGACCTAGAACCTAAGTGTGCTTTGGACACTGATGGTGACTCAAACATGCAAGATGACATCAGTGTGTGTACGGAACGTTCAGTACATGAGATTGCGTTTTCCGATACACGCTCTTCACTTGGCCAGCATGCTGTTACTTATAACACTAACTCACCTGACTCGTCTGATAATGACTGGCCACAACTCTCAGGTCTGAACTCAAATACAAAAACACCGATTCTGGGCGATTCTGTGGTAGCAGGCCTGCATGAAGCCAAGATGTCAGTAGCAAGCGAGAAATCCCAGGTTATTACAATTTCTGGGCTGGACAGGTCATCCCTTCTAACAGTGCTGCGGGGTACGGCTATTCACCCCGATGTCTCTCTCTTCGTTCTGCATATTGGCATTAATGACTGCAAGCGTGGTTACGTGCTGGGTAACTCAACGTGGCGTGCAGTCGTTACAGAATGTCGTCCTTGTTTCCCAACAGCTAGAATCATGCTATCTACCATTCTACCACACCGTGATGGTCATGGTCACATCAGCTCTTGTATCAAAAACTCAAATCACTGCCTAAAACAAGTCTGCCAACAATTCACTGGAGTTGATGTAGTAGACAATGACACTGCCTTCTACACCAAGAAAGGGGGTATTAAAACAGGTTGGATGAGGGACGCTGTGCATCCGAACACTCGGGGTAGCAGTGGCCTGGCTGTCAACATCAAACGTTGCTACTCTGCATCTGTTAAAACAAGCATGCAGACACACAGCCATTACGTGCCAGGCATGCTACTTTTCCTGGAATTCCAGGAATTCCTGGAGATCGATCTTTGGCTTTCCTGGGGATTGAAAAATTTCCTGGAGTATTAAAAAAATCTGTGTCGAAAAAAAAAGCAAGCGTTCTTATCACGGTAGGCGATATCAGCGGGATTCGTCTGCTAGACCGCCATGACAGTCAATTTAACGATCATATCAAAGCGGCGTTGTGATTGGCTAGCTAAATTTATCTCACCAATCAAATTTCTTCTCTCTTACGTGATTCGCTCTGTGTTATAGCCAGTGGTTTCCGTTTGATTTTTGACAGTCTTCACCACGATTCTCTGTTTTTTTAAGTTTGATAACGTATGGAAGCGTTTTTGTGATGATAAATACTACTAATAGTAGCATAGTATCAAAATGTTTCGAACCGACATTGTAATAAGAAACACAGTAGGAGACTGGGACAAAAACAAGTGGCGTTGGGACTGGCTGCAGAGAACACTGGATTATGAAGTAAAAGTTGTCGGGAAAGAAAAAGAAAAAAAGAAGTACAATAATGTTAACAGACATGTAGCCTACCAGTGTCATTTCTTGTATATAGTTTAAACTAAAATGTGTTTTTTTTTTCGTCTTTGTTGATTGATTTTTCGTCTCTCAAAAAGTGCTCAGAATGTGCCAGATTGCACAGATTTTAACTTAAAAAAAACAAATTTCCGGGGGGGGGCTCGCCTGCTTTGCAGGCTCGCTCTCGGGGCTCTGCTAATCCTTCCAAAATTTTCCTGGAAAACAAAATTTTCAGAGTAGCATGCCTGCGTGCCCTCGCAGGACGCTCGTAGTGTCCAACTGAAGGGTGATACCAGTAGTCAACGTGGCAGCTTTCAACATGACAAGGTTCCACAACGACCATCAGGTGGTCTACTCCCAAACCCCTCGCTGAACCGAAAGCCCCAGCCTTTGTGGTCAGCGGTCGTTCAAGGGACCAACTTGTTTCCTCAAAGCTCCTCTGACGCTGTTCCCCGCCAATGGTCTCCACAATCGCTGTTGACCGACTTCATGGGCCCCAGGCCAGCTCACAACCAGAACCCACAGCAGGTTCACCGTGACAATCCTTTGGACCTTACAAAACAGGGTCAATCAGCGCCCTTAAATACTAAGGAGAAGAAAGTTCTCTTTGATTACTTGTCCCGATTGCTCACGGGAAACTAATTGCGCTGTTACATTTTATAACATTTGACTGTAGTTTCAAATAACCCTTTTTTTTTCCTTTAATATGTATGTATTATATCTACGCGTTTGTCTCAAACCCCACTATTCAGAGGATTTACAGTAAAATATAATACGAGTTGTGTTCTATCGCAAAGTTAAAAAACAAGCAAACAAATTTTTTTATCCTGTGAATTTTCCTGGTGACAGTGTCATTTGTGAGGACTTCACCTGACATTCTTGTTATTAAAATTCTTATTTTAATTTCATTGTCAACTATACCAATATAACGCTCTAGTTTGAATTTTACTCTTATTTAAATGTAAGCAAGTGTTAACTTTCATTCAACGAGTCAGTTTTAGTTTCCTCTGAACTTCCTTGGTGAGTCAGAGCCAATTGTGAGGACGTCAGCGTTCATTATTGTGCTTTACTTTATTTGTGAGTCCATTATTTTAGTGTCGTGATAGGACACCTTTTACAGGTCACATTATTTTAAAGTGCATAAGTGGGTGTAGTTACATTTACTTCAAAGCACCAGCACTTTTTATCCCTGTAAACATTTGCAAAGCACCACCTCTTTTTATCTCCGTAAAAATATTTGTGTTGTTGTATACGAGTATACAATGTCTTGTACCACCTGGCCATCTAAAGATGGACTCCGCATTGGTCATCTGAATATCTGTCATGCAATCAACAAAACACATGAAATATCATCCATTCTCAATAATCACAACACACCATTTCATGTTTTTGGTTTCTCTGAATCATGGTTATGTCCCAAGTCATACGATTCAGAAATAGCAGTGCCTGGTTATTCATTATTACAACATCACAGAGAAAAAGATAACGAAACAGTGTTATTAGTTTATATAAGTGAAACAATGAAATTCAAGCGTCTTTATCTTCTTGAACAGCATCATGTAGAGTCTATTTGGATTCAAATTGACATTAAACATGCAGCCCCCATTATTATTGGCTTTTTATACAGACATCCAACTGAACATGTTGACTGGTTTAATCACTTCAATTCTATGATTAATGCCGTGTTATTAGAATCCAAGGAGTTCTTTTTGAACAATTAGTAACAAAGCCAACAAGAGTAACTGCTGATACTAGTACACTCATAGATCATATTTACGCAAGTAATAAAGCTCATGTCACAGAAGTGTGTGTACCAGTATATGGTTGCAGTGACCATTACCCTGTATGTTTTACTTGGAAAAAAAGGGAGCTAAAATTCCCAAACCAGGTCATAAAATTATAACATATAGATCATTCTCCAAATTTAAAGAAGATGATTTTCTCTTAGACCTTCATAATAGCAATCTCTCAAATGTATATAATTTTACTAACCCAGATGATGCTTTAACCTATTGGCATAACACATTTATAAGTATATATAACAAACATGCTCCTATTTTTACAAAACGAGTTAAATACTATTCTAAACCCAACTGGCTTGACAGTGAATTACAACAAGCTATTAATCATAGAGACTATTTAAAAAGACATGGTAATGAAAGTGAATATAAAAAACAGAGAAATGCAGTAACTTCACTCAAAAGAAAAAAAAAGAAATCATATATTAAAAATTTAATATCATACAAAAACAGTTCTAAAATGATTTGGAAAGCAATTAATCATTTAACGAACAAATCACCTTCATCTACAGTAATTAAAAATATTTTCCCTGATACACTGAATTTACATTTTGTCAAAACAGCTGATAGAATTATAACTGTTGACAAATCAAAAGAAAATAATTTACATAAATTAACTGAATTTTGTCAGTCCAAAAACATTAAAAACAAAACCTATATTCCTTTTTTGTCAAATGAATTTGTTTATAAAACATTAAGAAACTTTAAGCAAACAAATTCAAGAGGAGTTGATGAATTAGATGGTAAAATATTAAAACTGTCTGCTCTGCTTATTTCTGAAACTTTAACTTATATATACAATTTATGCATGTCCCGAGAGCAGAGAAGAAGAAGAAATCCTCCCAATTCTCCGGGAAGAAGTTGAGGCAGCAGTGCAATCGCTGAAGAAAGGGAAGTCAGCGGGAGTGGACAACATACCAGCGGAACTGCTACAAGCAGGAGGAGAAGCGATGACTGATGCTCTCACCACTATCTGTAACAAGATCTGGCAGAGTGGGGAATGGCCTACACCATGGACCCAGTCGCTTGTCATCACTCTTCCTAAAAAAGGTAACCTTCAGGAGTGTGAAAATTACCGCACCATCAGCCTCATCAGCCATCCCAGCAAGGTCCTCCTGAAAATAATACTCAACAGGTTGAAACCACAAGCTGAACAAATCATAGCTGAAGAACAAGCAGGATTCATGGCAGGGCGAAGTACCACTGAACAGATTTTCAACCTCAGAATAATCTGTGAGAAATACCTACAGCACCAACAACATCTATATCATGTGTTCATAGACTTCAAGAAGGCATTTGACCGAGTCTGGCATGCAGCTCTATGGGCAACCATGAAAGTGTACAACATCAGCCCTAAAATCATAGAAGTCATCAAAAGCCTGTATGACAAGGCTACCAGTGCAGTCCTCCATAACAGCGTCATCGGGAACTGGTTCAGAACAACAATCGGTGTGCGTCAAGGATGCCTACTCTCTCCAACACTCTTCAACATCTTCCTAGAGCGCATCATGTCAGATGCTCTTGCAGATCACGAAGGCACAGTCAGCATAGGGGGCAGAGCAATCTCCAATCTTCGTTTTGCGGATGATATTGATGGATTGGCTGGAGAGGAACAAGAACTTGAACAGCTTGTACAGAAGCTTGACACCACCTCCAGAGCTTATGGAATGGAAATAAGTGCAGAGAAGACCAAAATGATGACCAACAACACCAATGGCATCAACACGGACATCAAAGTACAAGGCCAATCCCTCAACACAGTGCACGGCTTCAAATGTTTGGGAGCCATTGTGTCGGACAGTGGGTCTCGACAGGAGGTCCTCTCCAGGATCGCACAGGCAACTGCTGCCCTGACAGGGTTGAAGCCCATTTGGAAAGACAGAACCATCAGTCTACATTCCAAAGTAAGACTGCTGCGATCTCTGGTCATCTCCATCTTCCTATATGCTTGCGAAGCATGGACCCTCACAGCAGATCTCCAACGAAGAATACAAAGCATGGAGATGAGGTGCTACAGAAGACTTCTGTGCATTTCCTATACCCAACACATCACCAACGTTGAAGTCCGACAGACCATCACACAAGCCATTGGACAACACGATGACCTGCTCACAGTGGTGAAGAAACGGAAACTCCGATGGTATGGCCACGTCACCAGATCATCAGGCCTTGCAAAGACCATTCTGCAAGGCACAGTGCAAGGAGGTAGAAGAAGGGGGAGACCGAAAAAGAGGTGGGAGGACAACATTCGAGAATGGACTGGTTTGACACTGAGCGAAGCCATGAGGGCTGCTGAGGACAGAGAAAGATGGAGTATGCTGGTTAAGCGATCATCTGTGGTGCCCCTACGACCTTCGGGTTATGGGACAGGATAGGATAGGATAGGATGCATTCACAAATCATGTTTTCCTATCATGTTTAAACAAGCTAAAGTTATTCCGATTTTTAAGTCTGGTGATAGTTCTGACCCATCAAATTATAGACCCATTTCAATTCTTTCTATCATATCTAAACCGCTTGAAAAACACATTAACAACCATATTCTAGACCACTTCACACAAAACAACCTGTTCCATCAAAATCAATCTGGCTTCAGGGCTAAGCATTCTTGTCATACAGCTCTTACATCTATGATAGAGCAATGGCTTACTAATATTAATGAGCACACATTTTCCGGAGCATTATTCGTTGACTTCGCAAAAGCTTTTGATGTAATTGACCATGACATCCTATTACGCAAATTACAATTATATGGCATTAGCTTTAAACCGCATGATCTCCTAAAATCTTTCATTTCTGACAGAGAGCAGTGCGTTTTCATTAATAATCAAAATCACAGTTTCAGGCTGTTACTACTGGAGTACCTCAAGGATCGATTTTAGGGCCATAATTATTTTCTGTCTATATAAATGATCTTCCCCTTCATATATCTACTTCTTGTGAACTCTTTGCTGATGACACCACATTACACTCCAAGGATACAGAACTACGTAATTTAGGCTCCTCTTTACAAATAGGGGCAAATGAACTACAGGAATGGGCTGAATTCAATCACATGACGCTTAATCCAGACAAAACTAAATCCATGCTAATTACAACTAGACAAAAAAGGCAAAGTTCTTCTATGAAACTCCCTCCCTTAAAACTTTGCAACAAAACTGTTGAAGAAGTTCAGTGCCATAAACTTCTTGGCGTAACATTAGACAATAATTTGTCTTGGTGGCAACATATTTTAAATATTAGTAGATCTATTTCCAGAAGGACTTACAAATTATCAAGGATTAAACATTACTTAAATCTGCAGTCTCGTAAACTATTCTGTTTGGGACATATTCAACCATTTATTGATTTTTTTTTTTTAACATTCCAATCGTTTATTTTGATTCCACAAAACAAGATAAAACAAGATCATAATCAATTTACATAAAACTTTAATAAAGTAGGCACACAAGAGAAAGCAATGAAATATATAAACGTGTTCGATGCACTGTGAACTGTAAATTAAAGCTTATTTACGCTAACACAAATTATAAAAAAAAAAAAAATTTCATTACATCAACACACAGAGAAAACTTTTGTCACATCAAATAATTATACCAACACAAGTATTACAAAACCAAAACCCAAAACCCACTAACATGATATCAAATTGATGAATGATTAATGTTCTATTTGCTACAGTTCAATTACAAGGCTGTGCATCATTAAACCACAGGCGACCACCGTGATGAGGATGTAAAATGAAAAATGAGCAACCTTTTACCATTAAACAGTTCTCTGACAACACATCATGATAAACTCTGACATCGGTAACATTTTAATCATTATAATTACCCTGATTATGGTCACTATCGTTATTATCCTCACAATCGTCATTATCACCCCAACATTCCTTCTCCTCCTCATCATCATCATTACCACTATCACTATCATCATTATCACTATAACCGTCGTCATCATCATCAATGCAACATCAGTATCACCATCAGCTTATCTATTACACCAAAATGAAAACTTGAAGTTTGGAAACATCTGTGAGCTCACATTCATCATCATCATCACCATCATCATCATCATCATCATCATCATCATCATCTTCGTCATCACCATCGTCAACATCTTGATGCAAAGTTTCAATATTGTATTTATTTTGAAATAATCTTTCTTACATTGCGCGTTTCCAGCTCAAGAGCTGCTCAAGGCGCTGGCCGATACAGGATCTCACTCAAGCCGCCCGAGGCGCCCACTTGCAGCTTTTGGGCGCATAGTCTGACGCCCAGACAACTGAGCACAACTCTGGGCGACCAGTTTAACATAACAATACAAAGTATGTCCTTGCGAAATTATACCAACGGGGAAATTAAATCATTTTTGTTCGTTGCCTAAGGAGACACTTTCAAAAGGAACGACAGATTTCCAACAATGATTTACTCAAACCGACAACCATTTATTGATTATTCTTCAACTATTTGGGATTCTGCTAGTAGCAATGCCATGAAGCCTTTATTTCGGATTCACAAACGTGCAATTAAAATGGTTATTCTTAAAAACAAAATCTCTCTGAATGATTACAAACAGATCAACATACTACCTCTTGCCAACAGATTAAAATTTAATAAAGGAATGTTCATGCACAAGATCCTTTCTGGTAAAACACCCTCCTATCTTTCTTCTCTTTTTTCTAGGAAAACTGCCAGATTTTCTACCAAACTAAATATCCTATTTCCAAGAATTGATCTTTTTAAAACCAGTCTGTCATATTCAGGCTCCACTTTATGGAATAACTTTCCAGAAGTTCTCCGCAGTGCAGTCACTAAATACACATCCTTTAGACACAATCTTTTACAGCACGTTGGAATTAGTTAATTAGCTAATTTGCAAGAGTTCTTACTTTCATAACTTTCATTAGATTGTTTTATATAAGTTGTGTGTATGTTCGTGTGTGTGTGTGGAACGGAAGAGAGTAGTGGATGCGCACGTGCGCATATTTTGATTATATTGTTACATTCTGATATTATTGTTATGAAGTTATTTTGTTATACTAATTGCTATTGTTACAAGCCCCAAGGGCAGGATGTAAAAAAGCACACCCAGCCCTTAATCTTTTACCCTTGTTAAATAAAATTGTTATCTTATCTTATCTTATCTTATCTTATCTTATCTTATCTTATCTCTCTCTCTCTCTGAATTATGCTACTTTGTTATAGGGATTATCCTATCCTAGCCTAGCCGTAACTCGGAAGTCGTTGGGGCACCACAGATGACCGTTTAACCAGCGTACCCCATCTTTCTCTGTCCTCAGCAACCCTCATGGCTTTGCTCAGTGTCCTGGTGAGGTGGCCATACCATCGGAGTTTCCGTTTCTTCACCACTGTGAATATGTCATCGTGTTGTACAATGGCTTGTGTGAAGGTCTGTCGGACTTTGTCGTGGATGATGTTTTGGGTATAGGAAATGCCGATATATTTGAAACTATGCACTGTGTTGAGGGATTGGCCTTAAACTTTGAAAATCTTCAAATCTGTCCCTTTGAATATTAGACTTTCTAATTTGTCCAAAAGATGTATCCCTAATTTTTTTTTTACAGTTTCAAAATGAAGTTTCTCTCTGTAGAAGGCACTGTGACGCGGGTCAGGTTTCGCCAGTAACAACTACAGTTTGAGGCTTCTCCTGGAGCGGAGTCGGTCACGGTCGATTCACTCGGTGGCAGCGAGTTAAACAGGGGTGGCTGTCCTGTTCTAGGAGGAGGTCAGACCAATGGGTGCGCCATCCGCCCCTTGTCTGACTGGACTTCTGTTTTTGCTTGCCATTCCTGAGGTCGAGTTTTAAAAGTCCGAGGACGGAGGCGGCCAGCACCCATGGGAGATCCCGATCCGACCCTCCATTTCAACCTTCAACCTACATTTTCTACCAGTTGGACTCCATTGATTGGGCGGCGGCTGCTCTTTGTCGATGGCGCCTCTTCGCATTGCTCCCGCCGTTCCCTTCTCTGGTAGCCCACCCTCTTTCACTGCGATCGGACGTCACTGGATTGACTGTGGAGAGTGGCGCCTCCGGACTGCAGGCCAGTTGTGCCGCCAGCGTTTCCATTGTGATCGTCTCCTTCCTCTCCACACACCCCTTGGGGTCATGAGCAATCTTGCCACTGTAGATTGTTCTAACCTATAAAGGGAAAAGTGAAAGCCCCAGTTGAAAACCTGTCTTTCCTTTATAGGCATGACCGATTCACTGCGGCAACAGTACCCCCGTTGGAGTGCCGGGGGTTTCAGTATAAATAGTATCCCCACTT